>JAHPZR010053583.1:0-23469 GCA_019787425.1 Platygyra sinensis | reverse complement strand
TTAAACAAATATGTCAATACTTTTTTTTTGCAAAAAAACAAACAGACCAGACTTAATTCTGCTTCTCTGTTTTTTTTTCTGTTTCTGCCCAGAGCCCACCTTGATAGCACTTTTACAACTGATGTGGTCACCCGTATAAAACAAATAAAACAAAAATATTATTATTTTATTATGATTGTCATTATTATTATTATAATTTAGACAGCAAGCAGCGACCACATGACTATCGCGACGCACGTTTTGTCTCAGTCAAAAGCAAAATTTTTCGAAAATTAAAAAAAAAGGTTTTTCTTTGTCGATCAGCACCTTGACAGTAAATAACGATCAGTGTTTATTGAATGAAAAAGCTTAAAGAACCTACATTTTCCCGCACAAATTATCCCTTTTATGTTTATGAATCTCAAAATACATGGAGTTTACTCGTTTCTTACCTGCGTTAAATTTAAGACTCGAGTTCAGTAACTTAAAATGCATGAGAGATTGAAAATATTAACGTACGCAAATTACAGAGGAGTAATTGAGTGCTCTTCACAAGCAATTCAGTTTTTTTTTTCACTTCGTGCATTTTGAAGTCTATATTAGCAAAGCAATACACTTATAAAAATAATACAGAGAGCACGAAACGAACGAAATTTTTTTTTCTTTTTCATGCTTACCTGAAAACCAGAATGTCTACAATTCTGATCTGCGCCTCAAAGCTTGCAAAGGATGGACAACGTCAAGCTCCAAAACTACCTGTTTTTCGTTGTGTAATAAAAAACTTCTCCAGTTTATCGAAACCGGTTTTGCGAACTCTCCAAGGGACTGATACCCCATAACCTGATTCTCCGACAACGTTGACTAATTTGGTAGCTCGTGTGCGAAATGCACAGGGACCCCAAACAACCAAGAGATGCCCTTTTAGTATTCTTGGTGAGTGATCTGATCTTCGTAGTTAGTTCCAGACCTCGCAGTGGATAACCGCGTATTTTAAATTCAAAAATGGCGTCCACAAAACACGTTGCAGTCTCGATAAACATAAGTTTGTCTTTTATGCATCCCAAAAAATCAACAAAGCAGCAAAACACTGAGAGTGGAGGTCTCAACTAGACGTGTCTGTGATTTTAAACCTCAGTCTCGCATGATACGAAAAACCTCATAACTGACTGACTGTGAACATTCATTAAAAGCAGAATCTCTCCAAACTGTTAGTGATCCCAAAGGGCGTGTTATAACTAAATTAAACTTCTGGGATGTTTCTTATCCTTCAAGGGAAAATTTCCATATCATATGTGCTCCAGCTAGCTTGGTCTTATTTGCGGAATTTTCCATCAAAGTAATCTGTAACGACACAGAGCTGAAAATTGGCGACAGCTCCATTGGGTGTTAACTGAGTCAAAATGAACCAATGAACCTCGCAGTTGGAAAAGAGATTAGACTAGGGTAATTTGTAAGCACAAATCAGACAAGTTGATGATGTACTGATAAAATATAGCAACTAAACCAACAGTTTGACGAAATAGATAGAGAAGTTAGGTTAGATTTTTACTTCTTGATCTGTAAGATCATCTCTGTTCATACCTCTGTGTTAATTATTTTTATCAAATTAAGCGCACCGTTTGTTGTGATCTGGGCCTTTCTCGATGTCGTTTAAGGTAAAATGAATGCCCGTGGCTTATTGTCAGTTCGATATGACGTGCCTTTATTTGTGCGAAAGGCCTGGTGGCTGAAGGGTAGAAAAAAATTAAACTACCTGCAGTGAGAAAGTTAGGACACACCACATAAATCTCATAGTTCTCAGAATGATTAAAAGTCTGGTAATAGTTTTATTTGTGAGGAATTTCACGATTAATTTTTAGTCAAAACTCCCCTGAATCTAGAGGGTTTGAAAGTTTGATACGTAGTACAATTTTGATTCGGATTCTTTTCGTTAAGCGTTGGTTCATTTCGCATTTGCTTGAAATTTTAAAACTGTGTTTTACTTGGTAATAATTTGTTTTCCGTGTGGTTTTACTCACAATTATGTTGCGGTCATGTTTAGCAAATTTGTCATAAGAATGATTTCGTCGGCAGGTCAATAACGGAGCATTTACCTAGTCACGAAGTGAATAACCACAACTTCTATAAGAATAACTGACACAGGGACAAATCATTGAGAGCTTGCACTGAGGCAAAAGGGGAGGAGGAATCTGGAATACGAATATTTCCAAAATAAAAAAATAGAGGAGTAGTCAGGATTAAAAATCATCTTGAGCAGAAACTTTCACTGGTTAAGAATTTTAAGGTTTCGACTCTAAGTTTGTGAAGTCTTTCAAAAATAATATAGAACCTGTGTTCTATAGTACCAGACGATCATTTATTCAATTTAAATCTTTCTTTTTTAGTATAGGGTCAATTTTCATTACATATTTAAGCAAAATTGGTAATTTCCAGTTATTACTTTTGGAATACCCCACTGAGATCATAAGTTTCATCCTTAAAGGCAATAAAGAGAGGTGTAGAATTGTTCTAGTAAGTTTATTTACAAATCTGTCAATTCGGAGTGTTGAAGGTAGCTATATTCCTATAGTGTAACTGCTGTAAGTAAGTAAGTAAGTAAGTAAGTTGAGATTGCGAAAAACCGTAACCGGCAATCATTTGCTTTTCGACGTTTCAACCACAGCCGTTTAATTGCAAAGAGTCACGCTAAGCTATGTGGTTGGTGCTGAGCGCAAATTGACATGAAATAACTGAAATAAGCAACGCTCACAGCGGGGCAAGTGATTGGCCTGTAACACGGAGCTGCGCCAAGCTGTAAAAAGGCCAAATTAACTAACAGCTGAACAGATCTACCTTGATTCTGCCAAGATCTAAGCGAAAGAAACCAAAAGAGCACAAATGGAGTCTTCCAAAACGCTTTTTCTTCTATTCCTCGTTCTCGCTTTAGCAATGCGCTTTCAGGAAACATCTGCCCAGGACGAACCCGAGTTAGAGGAAGAGAGTAAGTAATGCAGATAACAGCCTATAAACGTATTTCTTTTTCATTTTCTTGACCGTAAAAAGCAACACTGGGTGCATTGCATTTCATTTCAAAAAGAGACTCTCAAATTGTAAAATTCATGCTGCAGGTTTTCTCGCTGATAGACACGCGTCGCGTACCAATTTGCTGATAATCTATCAGTTTCCTATCATATTTTCTATTTTTCCGTTAGACTCAGTGGTTCGAAAGACCACTGATCCGTTTAATTCATTTGCTCGTGTATATGCACGCTCACCAATTTTATGGCTCTATATGTTTTTATGGAATTGTGTTGTATTTGTTCACATTATTTTGTCGTTTAAAAGCCGTTCTATAGCACTGAAGTGTACAAAGTCTCAGTAGTCCTCAGTTCATGATATCATGATTCCTTGCGACAGGATCACGGCCTGCTTCAGGTCCTCCCCAAAGTTAATCTAAAATCGAAATGTCGTTAATTGAATAAGAGACGATCACGCCTTACTTACAATGTGACTGAGAAAATTACTTCATCGTAATTGGCTGAGAGCAGGCAAATTGATCGTTTGTTTTGAAATTTGCACAGCAGTGCTAATAAGGGCGAGCATCTTCGTATTTTTCTCGAACAATTAGGGATTCATGCTGACTTTTGACATCTAAAACTGCTTTCAATTCAAGTTGCAGAAGGAATTTTCAAAAATCTGCTGGTAGTGTGAATCCTTAATAGGCATTTTTGTATTCTCTTCATTGGAATGGAACTGGCTTGTATTGGAGGTTTATGTGGGGTAATATCATTGAAACTTCAGAGCGGAAAAATGTAATAAGCATGCGCGAATTTTGCCTGCGCACCAGGCTCCTAGCTTAAAAAATGGCTGGAATTTCGTCGTTCAGGCAAACAAAATAAGTTACGAACTAGAAAAGCTTTCTCGACTTTCACAGTAAGTAGCAACATGTTTTCGTCACTAAAGGAAAGCTGGTGTAATGTTCTCGTGGTAATCTTTTTTTTTCGTACAAAATTAACATTCAGAAGGTTTCCGAACCCTTTATTTCCCCGCGGTACACAGGAAATTTCCGTACGAAGACACAATTTTCCACAAACCTTCTTCACATATTGCATATTTATAAGCAAACCACTGTAGCCTGCAATGTTAATTACCTGAGATGAGCAGAAAGCTGCGCCGTACGTTGTCCCTCTCCGAACATTGAAATGGGGTTAAACATTGCATTAGCCTCAATATGAAGCAAGCTTCACTAAAATACGAATATGTTCTATTGCACCTGAGCTCCTCGCATTCACGAGAATACTTGTACAAATTGCAAGACGTCATTTCACTGCATGCTGCCTGTCTCGGAGACCCGCTCGGAGATAACATCACATCGCACCGAATGTGTGTCGGGCGAATGAAGTAAGAGTACTTGTGCGGCTCAGTTCGAGCTCAATTTGTTTTGAAAGTCACATCCCAACATTTTGCAAAAGCTCTAGCACGACATACACATTGAGAAAAGTTCTATTTAAGTCCTCTTTGAGGTTTTTCCTCACTGTGCTGAATTCTCGGTGGCTTATGTCCACCTTCATCAGAGTTGTAATGCCAAGTCTTGCTGCTGCTCGTGCTAAAAGCCTGTGTGCTGTCGTTTGATTGATATTTTAAAGGGGCAGTGTCACGCTATTTGGCAACTTAATAAAAAGCTACAAGGTGTCTTCGCATCAATTGAATTCCAAAAATAATGATCTAGTTTTGTAATTAAAGACTATTTGAAGGTACTGAAACTGTTTCCTGTCTCCTATCGCTACGGATGGTAAGGATGGAAATGGATTGAAACGTGAAAAAATTCGCCGATTTTTTCAAGTTTTGATGCTACGTCTTCAAAAAATCCTCAATAAATTTATTATGGTTAGCCCTCTCTGATAAAATTCATTTGATATCTTCGTCGTAGCTTTACAGAAGCATTTTGTTTATGAGTAAAGCCTCAAAGTAATGATTTTAGCACAGAATTGACCTAAAACAGCAAAATCCTCTTGACACTGCCCCTTTAAAGGGGCTCAGTCACGTTTGAAAAGCTTAGCTTAACTTTTCAAATTCGTTGTTTGCAATCCGTGTCAATCTTCTCCATCCTTAACCATCCTTGTTCCTTCATGGTTTAGTATTATCTCTTTGATGTTTTTCTATCCTTATAAAGTGTTATTTTTAGTTTTCCTTCAATTTAACGGTTAGTTTTTCGATGTTCAAAATAACTCAAGATGCCGTGACTGAGCCCCTTTAAAGCGCGAGGGAGTGGTTTCCTGTCATTGACTGCGGCGAAGTCCAAAGTTGAGTGCCACCACTCCTTAGTTGCGTTCCTTAGTACTTAATTTATTTTTAAATTGTTTCCTTATTCTAGTCGTGCCTGTCGAGGACGCTTTAACAATAAATCGCCGCGACTACGGACGTAAGTAAAACTTTAGTTAAGCTCTGTAGTAACTCGCTAGGGGGTACTCTCAGTACAATTGGATGGAGATGTGCGGCCTGCTTCCCAGAGCCCGTACCCTATTTCTGACCAGAACGGCCAAAAAAAATTCACCCCCCCCCCTCCACCCCCGTGATGATTTTCTTTCTGACGTTTTAGTGTTAAAGAGTTCATTGGTGCCGTGCTTCATCCACTCATCCCTCTTGTCCGTCCAGCAATCGGACAAAAGAAGGCCCCAACCACGCTACGCTGGAAGAATTTGAATGTAGAGTTTTACACCACACTAAGACGTCGAGCCAGCGTTTTTAAATTCCTCCGGTTTGAAGAGCTTCCGTTTCGTGTCTGAGACGGATTAGTGTGGACGGAAGGCCTAACCGAAGTTATAAAGTTCAGTTTTCTAATCCCTCCGGCGCAGTGTGCCGGATGAGACCTGAAAATTCAATAATCACTTTTAACCATCTTGGTACAGTATTATATAACGGTCAATCTATATACTGACTGTTCCTTTCTTTGAATGAATTTTGTCATAGAGTGCAAAGATGTATACTCTAGAGGATTTTGTAAAAGATTTAGCAGGTTTTGCCAAAGCCATGACAGCAACGGCTTTCTGATGAGGGAGAGATGCGCCTTTTCTTGTGGCTGCATGAGGTAAGGAATGTCTCATTTTCTCGGCTTTGGTTTAATTAATTCTAGTAGTTATATAATCCTAGTTAGTTTAGTTTTAGAATATTGATTCCTAAATGTACATTTTTGCTTTGTTATTTTGTTTTATTGGAGCACCTGTAAACTATTTGGTACTTCCTATAGACTCTGCTTGTCAAGTCTAATGGACGCGCAGCGTTACCCGGGATAGCTAAGCGTGCGACCAAGTAAAATTAACTCTGTCTATGTCTGTTTATGTCTAATGTTTGATTAGTGTAAGTAATCGTGGACTCATCGCGAAATCAGAAGAGATCTTACCTTTGCTTTCAAAAATGCTTTTTAGTTCCTTTCAAAATTAAATCGAGATTATCACTTGAAAAAGCTGAACGAATTTTAAACTGTTAGTGTACAGTTAATGGGTTATCTATGCACTCCAAAACGGTCTTGAAACTACTTGAATACCCATGACGAAGGTCGCACTCCTAAATGAGAAATACTAACAACAGCTCAACTAATCTTTCTTTAATTCTTGTTTTCTAACTTTCTTTAATTCTTATTTTCTAACTTTTTTTTCTCTCTCTCTTTCTTTCCCTCTTCCTTTCTTGTGATATGCAGGTAAAATGGATGCCAATACGGAAATACATTCCTATAACAAGTAGAAGTGGATTCTTCATCTCTAAAATGAATTGTTTAATAATTCCGAAAAATATTCTCTCTGATCTTGCATGAAAGAAGATCAAATAAAGAGTTGTTAGAACACAGTTTTGTGGCATTTGCTTCTTTGGCTTCTTTTGTTTCTTTTGTTTTGTTGTGTGTGGTTTTTTTTTTGTAAAACGTGCAGCGTAAAATAACAGGACCCAGTTACTCAAAGGCTGTCATAATGTTATCTACTTGATAAGTCATTATCCTGTGGTCACTTAGCGTAGATTGTTGTGGACATGGAGATGCCCCAAGAGAAATCTAAAACAATGCATATGCAAATGTTTTGGAGGTAAAAGAGGTGTTTTATGCATGGGATTTGTGCAAGTAGAGAATTACTACAAATAATGTGAGGAATCGGGGGAGGAGGGTGGGGCGGGGTAAGGACTCAGTCATAAAAGGAACGGAAATGACTGATTTTCGTGAGTGTGAATACCCCATATCACCACCACGGATCAATTTCCTTGAGAGGTGTCTGAATCAAAGCACTGCCAGTAAACATTATTCTGATTAGGAAAAATGAAGTTATTTCGATGCTATTTTTACTCTTGTTAACAAGACGCATATCTGCGTGAACTTGTGCTTCGAATTCTTTTTGGCATATCCAGCTGTGAACTTCAGAATTTTGACATGATGAAATCTCAGTTGTCTTTTTTTGAGAGATACTGATTACTAAGAAAATAAATTATGTAGAAAGCTTTATTCATCGCAGACTGACTCCTAAAATATTTTTTATCAATACTTATCCACTGGATTGCCAATAGTTCAAAGGGTAGATTACTCTATCCACCCCATTAATCGCTGTTAAAAACTATTATTCTTCGGCTATTTCAGCTCTTAACAGAAATAATATACAAACTGCGGTTACAAACATGACAAAACAACCCATGGATAATACAATAAGGACCAATAAAATATTTAAATGCGTTGTTTTGCCATGTTTGTAACCGCAGTTTGTATATTATTTCTGTTAAATCGCTGTTAACCTGTGGATAAGGGCTGGCAAAACAAATTATGCTATCAAATGGATAGTGACTTATCCGCTAGATAGGGTTGTAACCCTTTAAACAACAGGGCTGGGTTGTTCAAAGCCCGATTAAGCTAACCCAAGGTTAGCGAGAATTTTGATTTCAGTTTTCCAACTTCTTGGTGAGGTGTACTGTTTATTTTGTTTGCCCTTCAGTTTTGAATTCTATTAATCTCAAACTACACCAAATATTAGAGGTGAAAAACATTTTTAAACAAGAAAACGTAATGCTTCAGTGAAAGTTTAACCCTCGGTTAACGTTAACCGGCTTTCGAACAACCCGGCCCAGGTGACAGGTGTACAACATGGAACTGCAAACAATGCCCCTACTCCTTGTATTTCCATATTTTGGGAGGTATCTAAAATGCAACTGTAAATGATCGAGAGCAGTACCTGATCGAGAAATATCTGAAATGACGACGAACTGGAATGTCAATCATGGCTCAAGGCCAAATGAAGGGATTTATATTGACAAAATCCCATCATGGGGGAGGGGGGGGGGGGTGTCTCAGTCATAAAAGAGGCTGACATGTTTTTGTGCAAGTGTGAATACGATTCCCCCAATCACCACCTCAACTAATCTGTTTCCTTGAGTGTCTAAATCAAAGCAATACCAGTAAATACGATTCTGATAACGAAAAGATGAAGTTAAGTCGATGCTATTTTTACTATTATTAATAATGAGATTTATTTTCAAAGGGGATAAATAATTTTATGCAACCAGCCCCGTGATTGATTTCCCGGATGGAGTCACATCCGGGACTTGGATAGGTGTTGATTTAAGCATTTGGGCATCAGGTTGCAGGCCTCTTTCCTGAAAACCTCGGTGAATGGCAAGTTTTTCTTTTCCCACCCACTTTACCCCATCCCATTGTTGGAGTATTATCGGTGGTGCATTATAACATGCGTATTGTCACGTAAGGCGTGTTTGCCGTCACCTTTGCTGGGAAAAGGACCTCGTTTGCAGTTCTATTGTAACTGAGATTATCTTACAATAAACGGCCACTTAACTGAGCGGCCAAATTATGGCAAAGATTTGTGTCAGTTAAGTTCTCTTTCCAGCAAACCGAGCTTAACCTTAGCAATGCACATTGTTAAATACAATCCTTGGCAGCAGAGCAGGGGGCATAAAAATTGCTTTTGTACAATATGGTCGATCGCTAAACACGTCCAATCTGGGAAGAATTACATGAATTTTTAAAGCCACTAGTTTAACTGCCAACTGAAACATAACGGGTAAAAAAGGATTTTTTAAAAAAATTTTCACTGTTACCAGGTGCATTATTTACAGGCTAAAGAGAGGAAAAGCTTTTTTTTTTTTTTTTTAAAAAAATCATTTCTATGCACATCCGCCAAACATGGTGGGCGGCTAGCCATAGTCGTCTAGTTCTATTTTGGAAGTAATGATTACTCAA
This sequence comes from Platygyra sinensis, assembly GCA_019787425.1. NCBI lineage: Eukaryota > Metazoa > Cnidaria > Anthozoa > Scleractinia > Merulinidae > Platygyra > Platygyra sinensis. The sequence continues at coordinate 14,288 of JAHPZR010053583.1, read as the reverse complement.
AAAATCAATCTAAACAGAAACCTTTTTTCATCATGGACTGACTCCTAACACCATGTCGTTAAATGGTTCAGGTGATGATAATAGAATAGCTAAAATGTTAAAGGGGTTGCGCCAAAATAAATTGATTAGTCACGCTTAATGTTACAGCACGTTGCCCTACTCAAGATTGGACAAGAGTTGTTTTATCGCGAATGGGAAATTTTGTAAAAGCAAGTCACTCGCTGTGTGAGAGCGAAATGGCGGTTGCAAACTACACATTCGCAATGACTGAGGTAATTAATCTTTCAAATAAAACAATTGTCGTACGGTGTGTTGAAATTGGGTGAAAGGCCCTTTGGGCAAAAGACATCCAGGAAATTTTGGTTTAAATTCTCTTTTATGAAAGTCTTGTCGCAATTTTCCCACGGCAAAAAACATAGTGAAATGTATAATGTTCTCTGTAATCAAAATCAGCGAGCAATTACGTAATGAAAATTTCCGTGCATTTGAGGTGATTGTTACATTTGTAATAAAGAACAGTTTATTGCTTCCAGAAGCTCACAGAGCGAACGCCCAGCGGGCGAATGTATGCGAAAAAGGTTTTACCCTTGATAAAATTACTTTTAAACTGCACTCCGAGAGCCATCTACGAGAACGTTCGAGAAATTTAAACAAAGTTGAATTAACTAGTGTTGGCTTATTTGCTAATAATTAAGACCCGTAGAAACACGAAAGGGCGGAATTCTTGACTATACCCAAAACAATATCAAGAAATGTGAATAACAAATTAAATAGTGCTTTCATCCACAGATGGTCGTTTGGCTCTTTTTTTCTTTGGATTACACACATCTGACTTTCGCCATGTTTTAAAATATTAAAGCGGCAAAGCGTTGCATCACGAGAACCAATCACAAACCAGCAATTCAAGAACGTAAAAAAATGTATTTTCCCCTTAAGACAGCGCGCTCCTTCAAACATATTATTAAGCACTCAGTCACATACATACATGTTTATTGACCACTTCCTCAAAGGGCTTTTCAGCGTCAATTTCAAAGAAAGAGAAGAAAAAAAATTCTGTAAGCAGTTACTGCTCTTATTATTTTATCAAAATAACACTTATAAACCGAAACTAGCTCAGAGGAAGTGTTCACCTCAAGACAGTACTTAAGTACTTTAAGAGTACGGACTTCAGGCTAAACTAGTAACAAGCAATATTTGACCAACCTCAACCCGTGGGAAAGTACAGGTGACTAGTAAACTTCACTGATTCGGCTTGTTTTGGTCCGTGAATTAATCTTCACAATTTCGACGTCAGCGAAACACTCTTGCCCACCGCACTCAATTTACATATATTAATAAAATAACTCTTGTATCGCGATTCTGATATGTTTAAGAATAAGTTCCAACGTTAATTATCTCTTTCAAACTTTTTCGTTCTGTCTAGTAAAGAGGCTTATCTTCGCGAAACAAACATTGTTACTCAGGAGGCCATGTTAAAAAAAATCCGGTTGCCAGCCTTCTCTTTAATGAGAAAGTCCATATTCTTTATTTTGAATGCTTAAATTTAATTTTAGACAAACTAATTCCCTGGCATTACCAACAGAGAATACTGGAGGCCTCACCTAAGCCATTTCAACAAAATTAGTTTTTTAAAACTCTAAGAAAGCTTAATTTTCCCACTCTTTGACTGCCAAATGCCTTGAGGTGTTGATTCCATTTGAACTAACTGCAAATTAACCCAAAAATTGTATTTGAAGATGCAAAGTGCTGATTTCATTTCAACGAAATATTAGCGCAGAAAAACCTTTTCAAGCCATTCAAAGACAAAACAATATATTTTTTATAGTTTTGTATTTTCAAAATGCATCTGATGGATGTGGTATGGCTCGATTAATTCTTTCTTCGGCACTTTTTACGGCGCCTCTAGCCCTGCCGTCCATTCTTTGCGGTGTGCTCAAATCATATTGGATAAATATTTATTCGTAGTCGACAATTGACACATTTATTTACCACAAGTCGGCACTGTTCTTAAAAAAAAAACACGTTTTTAGCAACATTTGCTTACATTTAAGCCATTTCCGTTTTCAAAAGAGAAAAAGCAAGGTATTGAGTAATTTCGTTTAACGATAAAATCCCACGTTGAGACCAATTAATCAAAGTAGCTACCTTTCTTGAGCTTCGAAGTTAAGCTCTGCATGAAAATGAAGAAAACAAATATTATCTGCGACTTCGCCACAGGACCGCGAATTCTTTCTTATTAATGCTTATGCAAAACCTTTTTCATTCAGTGTTAATAAACATTCAGGCTTGCTCTTTTATGGATCAGATTTAGCGATTGAGTTGCAGACACTGGACAGTACTTTATTGAAACGTTGTAGAATATCCGAGAAGCAACAAAGTTAAGAAAAAGTCCTTGAAATTGAAGAATTTCTTTAATTGCTTTACTAGAAAAACCCAGATGAAATATGCATGACAAACTTATTAGAGAATATATAAGCCAAACCTTCCTCGAAGATAAGCCTGTCAGATTAAAAAGATATTTGTTCTTTTTTCAGTTCGGAATACCAAGTTCCGACTTAACTTACTTCGGGCGTAAAGGCACTAAATGTTTGTATAATCAGTCGTCGGACTTGCAAGCGCCAGCCCGGATGTGAAAAAAAATTTAATGAGTAATGGTAAAGCGCCCAAATTGAAAGAAACCAGATGAAACTTTATGACGTGAATGATCAAAACCAAATCAGATTGGCTGTCTTACTGTGTGTGGGATATGATATTTATCACCCAGCAACCCAGACATCACAGAATGTGAGGGAGTCGAGTGATGAAAATCTCATATGGTTTTATTCTACTTTTCTAGTGGTCAAAGCCAGCTGAAAACATATTGATATTTTGATTATACAAAATATTTGCGCGATATATTACAAAAGAACATTTCCTGACAGATTCACTTAAGTCGCTACATCGCCAGAAGACGATCTCACTGGGCAACGGTTGATCAACTGGGAAAAAATGTCTTCTATCAAGGTGTTAATTTTCATTCTTGGAACAACGTTGATGTTTATGAAGTTCCAAAACACTTCTGCGGCGTCCTTGTTTGACGGTCTTGACGGTAGGATAAAACCAAAACAATTTTTTTTTTCACTTGACTAATGTTCTTGCCTATGTAACACTTGTTTCTTAAGAAACATGATCAGTCGCCATAGGTGGCTCAGTTTCTACAAGATGTCGTTTTCTATATACACTAGAAATAACTTTAGTTTGGTCGAGCCTTTAAGAATACATGGAGTTCAAGCCTTCAGATGAATTGATTTTAAAGAAGCAAAGGGAAAAAGTATGGAACAACAAAAATAGTGGGATTAAGAGATAGGAGATAAACTAACTTCTTGTTCTGTCGGCTTTTCCACTGTTAGACGATGACATTAAAATTTTAGCGGAGGACACCGACGACCTAGATGAGTTCGATGCCTCAATGTTCAAGGACGACGATGGTAAAGATGACGCCCTTCAGAAGAGAGGTAAAAAGGAAAAAGAGAACGAATTTATCAGTGAATTCACCGCATCCAACACAACAATTAATGCGGGAATTGTTGGATGGAATCGCACCTGTTACGTATCATGCAAAATAATGCATTGACAAATTTGTGGTTAAAAGTTGATGAAATTAAACATTAATCAGTTTCTTATCTAATAGTCAAATGAAAACTGAGAGTTTTCACTTTCCACAGTGTTTCCTCGTGTTTGTTAAGGATTAAGAATTACATCATGTTACTTTTCAGTTGTAAAGAGTAGTTTGTTTTAGGCTTCTCAAAGTAAGCACTTGACATCAGTACTTGTGTATCACTGAATCATTTAAACATCGCGGGGAGCTGTTTCAGTTTTGTGTTTCTTTTGACCACAAAATTTTAGTTTTTCCCAAACTCTCCCCGTTTTCCTGTATTTATCCGGGATCGTTTATTTTAGCAGTTCAACAATTCTGGTGCCTGTGGTACATTCAACAGCTAAGTAATTAATTCCAAAGTTTCGTGTTATATTGTTTTCCTCGCGAAACTACCAACGATGAACGACTTTGTTTTAAATGTTAATCTGCAAAAAAAACTTATTGGCATTACGACTGGGCTTGGCTCAGTGCTATATCAAGACGGCTGTGTAACTGATTACAAGCACAGTTTCCAAAAGCAAGCGGACGTGCTGGTGATTATACAATCAATATCCCGCCAACTCCCACATGCACATGGTTTCACAATAGGTTCACCAACGAACCAATCATATCATTATGATATGAGTCGTCATCATCGTCATTGCATCATCATCATCATCATATCATTATCATATTCTGATACTCTTGCTATGAGTAGCTTACGTTGAACTGAGCAATTTCCTTAACGGTAATCACTCAGTTTTTGCATCAGAAAATTGAAAAATAAAATACTTGTTCGGCGGCCGTCACCACCATGAAATATTTAGAAGTATATAGGAATCAAAAATCGAGAGCAATTCTTACTCTCAATGGCTGAATAATTTTTATACATCAAATGATAAAATCTTTGCTAAGCCATAATTCCTCACACTGAAGCATTTCTTGGCTTGTACTCCTTTTTGTTCATGGAGACTAACAGCACTTACCGCCTGCGCTCCCAAGACCATGACTTCCTCTGGTGAAATAGGACTAAGTCTATGGAGGGTTTTTAGTGTCAAAATTCAAAACCGCATTTCAGACATGCTATTTTTCTATTTAAATATTCAATCCTGTAATTAAAACCTAAAGATCTTCAACTCAAATATGATATCCTTCTATTCCGATTTCTAATTCGTAAATTAAACTTCTTGTTCGACAATTCAGATACGCTATTTGGTTGCTGAAACATCCATGGTTTCAATTCAAAACAACATTTCTTCAATTCAATTGTGCTCTTTTCCTATTCAAACGTACAATCCTTCGTTTGTTTGGCTAGCAGAAAAACATTTTTTTACAGGATTGAATATTTGAATAGAAAAAGAGCATGTCTGAAATGCGGTTTTGAATTTTGACACTAAAAACGCGCCATATAAGTCCAACCGTTTCCGTTTTTAGATCAAAGTTAAAAACTTACTTTTTTAAATTTAGCTTATAGCATGTCATAATCTTACAATATGTTTGTATTATTGTATTATTTTAAAGAACCTTTTTATTAGATTTTTACTGTGATCTTAATCTTACATTGTAAAGCGCTTGAGAATATTTTATAATTTTAGTGCCATATAAATCTTATCTTGACTTTTTTACTCGCCAGGATGTGCTAACTATTTCTCTACAAAGTTTTGTCAACGGGCCAAAAGTTGGTGCAATAAAAGCAGCCACAAAGGAAGGTTAACGACCAGAAAGTGCAAGTCAACCTGTGGAGATTGCTAAGCGAAAAATGATCTACAAATTGGTTACAGGTTTGTTTGCAAGGAGAGGCAGTAGATACTTCCCGTGTTGTCACTTGTTATACTTATGTCCACGCTTATAAGCATGAGTGCAAACTAGAAAACGAAATTGATGACTTCATCAGAGTGCCAATTTAATAACTGGCTGACTAAATGACTGCCTGTTTGACATTCTACAAGACGGAGGACAGATTGACGGTCTGACCGACCAATGGACTAACGGACTAACAGACGGACAGACTGACGGACTTACGGACTCGTGGACGCACGGACTCACGGAATCACGGACTCGCTCCCAGTTACTAGTAAAAGAAAGTTATAACTCACGTTTCATGATACTTCTGTCAATAATGACAATACGTAGTCCACAAGTGCCTTTTTTTTAGAAATTGGCGGAGTCGAATTGGCTTCACACTGTTGGCCACTAGCCAAAATGGGAAAAAAAACATCTTTTATACGCAACAGAGCGCGAAGAGGATAGGTGAGGTGAGGTGAGGTGATACGTAGAATTGTAGGTTTCGGAATGCAAGTCTTGAGTACGTGTCTCCCAGAATAATTGAACAACGACCCCATGTTTTCTGTGAACGAATAACAATAAATGGGGTTACTAAGAAAATGATGTACTTTTGGTGCTGAATGTACTCGCATTTCACTCGTCCGTCCACTAACAGTTTTCTAGACTAAAGCGTGTTTTATGTTCTGTTTGGTAATTAGACCACGACTAGCGTCTTCAAACTCATTTCACTAATGAATCTATGTTTCTGTTTTGCAGTTATCAGCCTTGGTGATGTATGCGAGGTTATAAGCTGAGCTTTAGATTGGGGGAAGGCCTACATAGTTTACACGTGTTCCAGCTTAGAATAGAATAGCCGCTGAAATTGTGGCAAACATTGCGAAGTTTATAATTATGTTTCACTTTTAATCTCGATACGTAGGATACCCTATTCACTGTGTAAGCTGCTGAAATAAATTTCTGGTGTATATACCGTCCACGCATTGTGTTGTTTTCTTCCTCTCCAAAAATCTAGATTCGATGAGTGTGTTAAAATACATATTCTCATAGTTTTATCACAAAATGAAAACAAACGGAGCTTAAAAGAGTTTGTGGTGACTGATTCACTCCATGCATTTCCTAAAATATTTCTCTGCAATTGTAATCTAGACGTCGGTAACATCTCCCTCTATGATGCATAAGGCTCTCAGACTTTAAAGGTAACAAATAAAGTAAATAATGAAATAATGAAAGTTACTTTCGGTTGGCTTGGAAATCAGGTTCCGAATGGTGAGGCTATACACAGTAAACTATAGTTGGCAAACTGATCTTGGCAAATTCAGGTTTGTGTATGTAAACGTGTTTGGTAGCTGTTCAGAGGTTCAGAATATAGCCCGTGGTTCATTTTTGAAGAAAGCTGTTTAAAATAACTAAGTTACCACGCGGGCTCTCGTTGGTCGATAGGCGTGGCTAGATGAGAGTATGTTAACACGGTTGTGACGTTTTAGATCATATTCGCGCGTATTTTTGAGGATTAATTCAGAAAAGCAATAGAGCACTTTTTCATGGCTACTTAGCCTCATCTAAACACTCGGGAGATTGGGAGTATTATCGAAAGTTATGCAAACCCTCGACTACGTCTCGCGTTCGCATAACTGTCTTAAATTCAACCAACCTTCGTCGTGTTTAGATGAGGCTGTGTAACCACGGAAAAAGTGCTCTACAGCTTAAATATAATATGGATAGAAAAATCAGCGCAAATCTTTTTTAAGGGGAAATCTGTTTTTAGCTCATTTACTTTCACAGAATTTCTTGCGGGTCGATTTTGTACTAAGTTTCGTCAAATTATTCGACTTAAGCGAGGTCTCGAGATCCGACACTGAGAGCCTCCGAGGTTTTATCATTTTATCTCAAGTTGAGAACTTGGGTCTACTTGCGACTGGCCGTTTGGCCTGGGCTTGCGTGCACTTGCGTTGACACGCGATGACTTGCAAGCACATTTGTCGAGATCAAATTTGCACGCAGGTCGACGAATTTTTTTCACCGTTTGGCCAGCCAAGCCAAGTCAACGCAAGTCGAGTAACGTCCATTAACCTATTATTAGCCAATGAAATAGAGGATAGTCATTTTTTGAATGTCTTTTCTTGCGACTTGCGTGTACTTGTGAGGAAACTTGCGAGTGCGCTTGGCCACCCAACGCAAGTTTCTACGCAAGTTCAACTTGCTTCCACTCCCGACTACTTGCCGGTCCGTTTGGCCAGGGCTTTACTGTGCGTTTACTGAAAGCGGGGCCACCCAGACAATAACAACCAATCAAATGGGAGAAGCGAAACAATAGATTCCAACAATTCCAAATCCAGCCAATCAAATGTCAAGTACAAAACAATGAAATCTCAACTTGTTCGTTGTGATGCTCGCGACTACGGCGCTTTACACTTTAAACATTCGGCCACACAAAATATCTTCTTTACGGTTTGTCACCTTTTATAAAATAAATTTCGATCCTGTTGTCTTTGCGTGCCTCTATTTTTACCCAGCTTTCGACGACCATGAAAACCGCCACGCAGTTCTCGGAAGAGGTATCGGGTTCACTGTCACAACAGCTGTACATTTCGGAGTTTGAGCTCCTTTCTGGGTCATCAGTGTATTGAAATAGCATCTTCCTCCAAAATTCAAACGATATATTTTTCCGCGTGGTACTGTCAAAGCGTCAGTGTGTTAAAACTAAGGCAAAAACAAAAGACGGCGTCGTGGGAACCTTCCCTACTCAGAGACCACTGTTTGAAGGGTTTCTTTTACATGTAAACAGCTGCAACAATATTCAAACCCTACACCACACACTCTAGCGATATATCTTTACGAGTGACACTCTTACGCAGCTTTTCTTTGCATGTATTTTCTAAACCAACCGACTACCCAATAGAAAGTGTAGGGTCTGCTTCCAGCCAAACTGAGAAGTGTTTCAAAAAGGTCTGTCCAGTTTTGAGAATTTTCAAATATTACTCATAGTATAAATCCTTAATTTTGCCCCCCAGTCATAAATAACCGATACTTATAGCGGGCCCTCAAAATGCATCTACCAACCCAGGCAACTGCATGAAAATGTTGTGTCAGTACCGTAGTATCTGTCTTTATTTGCTCTCAAAGTGCTCAAAACAAACGTCAAAAACTCACGATTCACAATGGTTCAAGCTCAAGGACACACACTGATCAACCGCACGGCCTCGGTCGATGAATAAAATCACAACTGAATAAAACTCTACGCAAATTCATCAAAAGCTTACACGTGTAAGCTTATATAGGTATGTGAGGTTTTCTGAAAATTACAAAACAAAGGCATTAGGGTCCAAATGTTTTGTTTTGAATAGCGAAGGCGAAATCTAACTTATCGAACTGTTTGCTTCTAAATGAATGCCACAATAACTTCATAATAAACTCCTCCGACAAAAACCCGCTCGCTCAAAACACACAGCGATCAAAGTTCAATGTTCACGTCACGTGATAAGCAAAAATTCTACCAAGGGGAGTCGGGAGGGACACATTGAAATATTTACTACAAAGCGACAGTTGGCATTAAGGCCTTAAGGACGTTCGCGCCCACTGCTACTGCGCATCTCTAGTGCGCACACTATTCATTGGCTACGCGCGTGCCACGTCATTTTCAAGCGCGGGCACCGAGTCGAAAACTCAACAAAATATAGAGCTAATGGCCTTTGCGTTAACTTTGTGTGCGAATATTTTTGTTGGATGCTCGGTGACCCCCACTTTTTTTTCGGCAGATCACTTCCTTTTCTGATTCTTTCCATTATACTAAAAAACAAAAAAAATCTGTACGTGGGAAGTTTTAATTATTTCTCATATACTATTCAAATAGGGTCGAATTGGTACATGGATACAGGTGTGCGTAACTAAAAGTTGTATTTTTTTAAGGCTAATTCTAGCTGATTTAATGGAACATGTAGCAAAGATCTATCAAATAGGCCTATACATGCTGTGTTAAACACACATAACTTAGATATGATTCTTCAACTTAAATATATGCCGATAGTAATGAATCCGGGCAGAATCGCCCAGTCAGTGGCTGGAAATCCTAGAAATGCTATGATCTGTGACGCGCCTTATCTTCTAAACGAGTTCGGTGACCCCCGATTTTTTTTTACGTTTTTCATCTAATCTTATCATTTTCTACCTGCAGTCAAAGTTTTAAAAAAATCTGTACGTGGGAAGTTTTTGGGCGCGACCGTCCTTAAGCCAGTGACACGCTTTTTTTGTTAGGGATAAATTACATGATGAGGTGTGGCCAAACTAGGGTTTTAGGAATACAACAACGTAAAATAAATGTCAATGATAGCATGACACAAATCTTCCTACTGCAGATTCTGCAGATATACCTACCAAGACCCACACAAAGGATTGCAAGTAAAAGAGCTTTCTAAGGTTTTAACATCTAAAAATAGGTTTAAATATCTTTTGTGATTTTATACTTCCTTTTCTTTCAAATAACTACCCTGGAGTCTTGGTAATTTGATGTAAATGCGAGATGTTTTTATTCGAAGGTAATCTTTACCGGCAATAAAATTGCAAACGATCGCGTTGGTCTAGGCCTTCATATTAATTTTTGTTGTGATTTGAAAGAGCTTTGTATTTTAAGACTACAAAAACACAATTGCTCTTTCTAGATCCAAATAGTATCATAGCTGCGTAGTTCACATAACAGAAGATTTCCCGACTTCATCGACACGTTTGGCAGATTGCTGTCGTTAAGAGCCCAATTACGAGTTAAAAATGGTTAACCGTGATTTCTTCCGTCTTCTTTTGGTTTTTGGGATTTGGTACATATGTACTGGCCAGTCGCCGTGGTCACTGTGGTAAGAGGAATGTATTTAATAATTATCTTTAAAAACCCAACAAAGCTTTTTCAGTTGTAAATCTTTACTATATATTTATAATGGTTGATAATGATGGCTGAAACATCGAAACATGTTCCGAAAAGTGAAAAGCGTTGTTGTGTTTTTAAAGATAATTGTTACAGTTCTGCTAAGAAGACCATTTAGAAATGTATTTGCACTTAATATACTTTAAGGCCGGCAAGATACAGATTTTTGTGGGTGGATTGAATGATTCTAAACAATATGGAAAATAAGTCAAAAAATAAAAATAAAAATGATTTAATGGCATTTAGCGCGAGACGATAAAACTGGTACATATACACTGTTCTACCTGCAGGATTTGACTGCCTTGTCAGGGTTTTCTTAGCAAAACGAGGTAGAGTTACTCCTGTCTTTTAAGAACAGCAAAGCATTTTGTTCAGCGCTGAGGAAGTCTTATATATGACGCAACCTCAAAGAAATAAATGTACACATAACTCAGGTAAAATTCTAGCATCTATATAAACGATGGTGACACGAACCAATAAATATATCTCGTTTTCGTTCCTCGAGAGCGATCATAATTTCGTTTCTGCAGCCGGGAAATTTGAGATTTTTTAAGAAGACTGCAACTTGGCCGCCCCTCTAGGTTTTTCGCGTCCATCTGCTACGTCATTCTTGTTCTTTTTTGTGGTGTCTTTCCTTGTTGTTGATGTTTTGGGGTTTTGTGGTTTTTCACTTTGATTGCATTAGACAAAAAAGGGAATGCCGTCCCAATGCATACTAGAAAGACACTTTTTGGACGGGCGAAAACAAATTACATCATCGCAAAGCACGTGTATACGAGACGATTTTCTTTTTCGCTCATTCACAATCGCTCGTTTTTAGTAGTTTTGATTCTGGACCGTACGTAGCCTATTTGGTTAGGATGCGAGATGACGTGCTTTAATTCTGTTACGTAATTGGGACAACAATTATTTATTCTGCTCACGAACACGACTTTGAATCGCCTTGGCTTTAGGACATTAACCGTGGCCGTGAACAGCTGCTATGTTTCACTGGCTATATTTTGATTACTTTCGTTTCGTTTTCGTCGCCAAGATCTGTAAGAGTAAGCCGGAATGTAACGATCACCAATGTAAAGATATTCAACTTAGAGAGCTATTTCATTTACATCACAAGCGTAGAACGCACTTATAATCTTTGATTACTACTACTAGTTAAATGAACATGCATACATACCTTTTTTTCTTCCAGGTGCCAAGAGCGCCACAGAGAACTGAGGAAACAGCGTGAGGAGTAAGTAACAAGAATTTAGCAACAACAAAAACTTCGGTCATGAGAAATAAAAAATCAAGATGAAGCTGAGTTTTTACCACAGTTTCTCTCTAACATAAATCAGAGTAAAAACCTGTAAAGTTTTTCTTTGTTTTGTAGCTATTGTTAGTGTTAGGGTCTATTATGTTGACTTCTTTGTTTTCTTTTTTTACGTCACTGTTGAGTATCGCAGGTTTTTACACCGAGGATGAGCCGAAACTAGCTCAATTTTGTGAAGCTTAGTAGACGCGAAAGAGCACTATGAAAAAAATTTAATTAAACATTTCTTCCAAGATTACAGTGAAATATCTGTAAAAATGAAAATTGTTTCAATATCAGTGCGTTCATTCGGAGTAGTACTGAGAACTAATTATGGAAGTCACTAACTAGGGGACAAAAACTTAGTTTACGTGGTAATTAGCGCGTGGGTTGAATAGACCTCAAGCTGAAACTGAGAAGAGAAGAATTTTCGTGATTGCATGGTAAATTTTACTGATAAATTTCAAATTGCATGTTAATAAAGTGTGAATCATTATGTATTTCAACTATTTATTAGAAGGCAGCAAAAGAGTACAAATGTATTTAAAGACAATGTTTTTATGTACGTGTCATCATTTGTCTCATTGCAGTTTTCAGAATGAATAACAACATTCTTTGAATTGATGCACTAAAATTACAGTTCGAGTATCCACCATGTTTGTTTGTAAAGTAGTGCCGCTGACCATTTGATTGCCGACGTGCATTAGGCTCCTAGAGGACTGGTAACAATAACAAAAAAGCCTGCACGAGACTTGAAAGAGTCAATGGACTATTTTGTCATCATGATTTATATTTTTTTATCGGATAAAGCTCCATAACGTTATTATTTGATTTTTGTTTGAACTTAATTCTAAAAAAATATTTTTTACTCAGTGGGTTAAAACAAAATTCCCATTCAGTCACACTTAATGTTTTGAGTCCCATTCCCAGTATAAAAATCCCAGTCCCGGTGGATCAAATCCCATTTTCCCACCCATATTTTAGGCCAAACCCAGTCCCATTTTACCCCTTCAGGACCCTCATTAATGACTGGTCCTGCGGGAAACAGTGAGTTTTGTATTCCCTCGAGCTAAATGTTCCTCTCGGTTTCGTCTCGGGGAACATTGAGGGCCTCAGTGAAAAAAAAGTCACTGTTTCACTTGGAGCCAGTCGTTTAGTGCTTAATATTACCCTCATTACGTTTTAGGCTGAGGGAAGAATTGAACACACTGCGGAGGGACTTGAACAGGATGAAGACGAATTGGAATGTTAAAGGAAAGCAAGTGAGTATGAGCTGTATACAGGGATAATTTTCACGGAATATGGGATCTATAGAGTGTGTGCAAGGTGACGTCATCAAATTCTCAACTGTAAACTGGAAGTTATCGCCGTGCGTGACATAAAGCTAAGATAACGTTTGTCGAAAAATATACACTTATCTAGTAATTTTCAGCCATTTTAGAAGTTTAAGTATTAGGAAAACGTGCTTGTGTAAATGTTTTTTTGGCTCGGTTCAGAAAATCAGTCCAGAAGATAGCCCCATTCACACTACACCGGAGGAATTATAAAACGAAGGATTCACATGAAATGTTTTCGGTCTACATAATTTGATTTTTGTTTGAGCAAAACTCGCTCAGGCAAACCACATGATTAGCATAACCCCATCGATCTCGAGACGCTCTGTTTTTAAAATTTCAAAATCCAAATTTAGAATTCGTCCCGTTTGAAGAGCGTTTTCAAATGCAATTTTGCTGAAACAAAAGAAAGTTCTTACATAAGAAAAGAGTTGAACTCCCGCGGGATTGGTTTGACACACCAATGGCGGCCGTTTCTTTAACTGTTCAGAAACACCAATATGGCAGCCATCATTCAGTCTTGCGTAGGTGTGTTGTTCGTCGGTTAATGCTTTCGCTCATGTGTTCGTTGGTTCTTTGATGCCACAATAACTGTTTCCTTCGTTTCTTTTCTCAAACGCAGTATCGTCAAGAAAAAGTTTTGGAACGTATCTCACAGTAAGTAAAATTTTACGTCATTTGCAACATTTCCAGCAAAATGTGATTGTATTTTGTGTTCTGAGTTCGCGTTCACGAGTCACGACTCAAATAAATCATGTGTTCTAAAAATAATTTTAAATGGACGGTAGGTGAAAAATAGGAATTGCAATAATCAAGTCCAAAAGTGGGTAATGGTAAGTAATGCCTACACCAAGTAAACACTTTACAACTTCCGCGTCCATTTCAGGCTCAAAACAAATTAAGTCGCTAAGATCTTTCAGTCACACTAAAAGGGCCACATAAACAAAGTTTCCATTCCGTGTATGATGCCGATTTATGCTATTTTTTCAAGTACAGTCCATTCGTTCTTTCCCGTCCGGGCCGTGGAGGTACTTCGAGAGATTTCCGTAATTTTATTCACGAGTGTGGAAATCTTGCTATAGCGCTCACGCTAAAAAACCTGCCGACGTACACTTGTAGAAAAACAAGCAACCATGTTGAACGCACAGGCTACACAGTGGCCGCCATATTGTTGAAAACAAGAGCAGCATTCCTATAACACCTCATATAAGAAACCCATGCTTGACCGAAGCAAATTGCCAAATGCTCGCGGAAGTTTTCTCTTTTCGAGGATCGCGAATCAATGAAACTGATGGTAATCAATGAAACAGCCAATTAAATTGAGGGATTTACGTTCTAGACTGCAGCTGCTGT
>JAHPZR010053581.1:0-13761 GCA_019787425.1 Platygyra sinensis | reverse complement strand
TGATGTGAAGAATATATGAAAAATTCATATTTGTAACTGCAGTTTTAGTTGAAAAGTGAAGAGTGATCATTGCAGTAATTTACAATTAATTAAGCAATTGGAAAGAAGAAGCCTGAAAAAAATCAGGGCTTCAAACGGATTTCGAACCCACATTTCGTGTTTTTCATTTTAAGAAATTTAACTGGCCGTTTGCCGATGTTTCCCTCTTTTTTGACAACCTAGCTTTACTACAGTACTTGTGAGGTAGTTATCTCTGCTGTTTATTGATAGAAAAGAGAACTGTTACCTGGAAAAAAGTACGACTTGCCACCAAGGACTGGTGCCCCGCTTCAGTAGTTATTATTAGGGAACCAAGCACTGGAGTTTCATTTGACTATCGACCATGGGTCCAGAAAATTGCGGACATTTGAGCCCGCGCACGACGCAGCGGGCCAATTTATAACTTTATGTTTAATGGCAAATGGCGTCTTCGAGAAAATCCTCCGTGGTTCATTAAAAATAACATCCTTAGAAAAGAAAAGAGTGTACGAGCAAACGTATCTCGAAAGCACAACAGAGGTGAAATGTAAACAAAAGTATCGCGTTACAGTCGCCATATATGCAAATTAGAGTCAAGCTTTTGTCCTCAATGAAAACGCCGCAAAACATTTACATTTGGATCCCTGCCGTAAGATTACTCAGTGAAAATAAGCCATCCAAATAAACGAGATGCCAAAGGAATATTTCAAACTTTATTCCTCCAGAGCTAACATTGAGAGAACCTAAAACATATCTTGCAATATCAAGAGAAAAAAACTGGCAAAAAAAACAGAGGTGTCAAACTCTGCAAATTACAAGCGCGATAACAGCGGAAGCCACACAGAAATATGACCTCTAACGGCTTTACTCTGACGAAATGTCTCCCTGAAAACACAGGATTAGTGCTTAGCGAAATATTCAAAGATCCTCCGATCGTACCATACAAAAGGGGCAAAACTTCCTAAGCGGCTACTACACGTGAATGGGAGTCGCGCAGGCCTGTCACCTTATTGTTATCCTTGGGTAATTCTGACGATCGGAAGGTACTATACTGATTTAGCTATTTAGTCGCAAATGAACCACACTGGCCTCGAATTTCGATCTAGTATACTTCAGGACTCTCTGAGCTGTTTTCCCCCAAAATCCATCTTCAGGATCTCTGAAAGCGTTTTCAATTTGTTTTAGATCATAATCTCGGCCATTTCGAAGCGAGCTAATTTAATCGAGCTGAAATAGTAATGGAGGCCGGCAAATACAAACGCTTTTCAGGGGACGCTTGAACTCGAGATCTAAACCAAGGACAAAGCTCGTGGCAAAGACGCCGATCCCGCAAGTCCTCGCGCCCGTGTCCCTTTGCTGGCCTCCCATGAGCGTTTGCGGGAAAAAACGTCGATCCCTTGCGGGCGTGCAAGCGATCAAATCGAGATTTTTTGCGGCTATATACCGGAAATACCTACATTCTCTCTTCTTCTCTCTCTATTACGCGGGGAGTCCTAAGTGCCTCCTCGGTTTTTGGCCCTCTGGGGCCAAAAACCCTGCGGGGTGGCAATTATGTTTCCTTGCTGTGCTCGTTTGTTTTCTTTTCTTTGCCGGTTTCTTTTGAATTAGGGTTGCTATATATCTGAGAGCGGTTTTTGTTTTGCCAGTTAAGGACCAAAGTAATTATTTATGCTGTTTACACCTATTTGTTTGTCTGGCCACATAGTTGTGTGGACCGTTTGAGCAACGCGTCGAGGATTTTCGGCTCTTTGCCACGGGAAATTTCGCCCTGCGCTACGAGGTGGCGTGAAAATTAAAAAAAGGAAAAATCGGTCGAGGACCGATAGGGCGGTGTGTCGGGAAATTTTGTCCTGTGCCCCGAGGTGGTGTGAAAGGAAAAAAAAAGGAAAAATTGGTCGAGGACCGATAGGTCAATGTGTCGGGAATTTTGTTCCTGTGCCACGAGGTGGCATGAAAAAAGAAAACGAAAAAAGAAAGATCGCTCAAGTGAATTAAGGCCTGGGCCTCTGTACATTTTAAGGGGGGGGGGGGGGGGTGGTCTAAAATAAGAGAAATTAAAATTAAGCTATCTCAAAGATGACAATTTAAGGTCAATTGTAGGCAAGAGCTCTGCCAAATTCAGGTAGAATATATTACATTTGTCTGTCACGTGACAATTTGCACGCCCAATTTTGCACAAAATACATTAACTCGAAATTCCCACTAGTTAGCAATGAGCTACTGAACCAGTTTTACATCTGAACAAGAGACTATGAAGGGTGAGAGAACACATCCCCCATACATGGGCCTCTTCCAATGATAATCTTTTTCAATCTAATTTTAGGAGGCGCCACGCACCTCCCGTAAAGTTTAACAGGATTGGCCGAGAAAACAAAAGAACAAACAACAGAAACAATGACCCTAGTCCTGAAAACAATAGAGGTGGATGAGTCCGGGAGCAAATAAAATTAGAGGTTCCGAAGAGGTGCGTGACTACTGAATTTTAGAGCGTGGCCAAACTGCGAGGCTATTTTAGGTAAGACACCTGATTGGCCAATTTAAATGACATAATAACATTGCGGTTAATTTTAGCAGCAGATCAAATATGCAAAAACCTTTCGCCGGGATTTTCGAAGCGCATTTCGTAAGGTCAGAGGAAGAATAATTCTAACTTTCTGGTGCTTTGAAAGAGCTTTCAAAACACGGTGGTCAGTTGCTAGGGCTTTTCCTCCCGCTCCTTACAAAACTAAGAGTTCAAGAGTCATAGACAGAAGTAGAATGCATCGAATGTAACGAAACTTGGCAGGCAAGTAGGTTGATGAATTACCTATTTATTGGTATTTATTTCATCCCATGTGACTGCTATTGTGACGTCATATATGATGTCAAAATTTGGCATCAGAAAAAAATTCAGGAAAGAAGTAGTAAAAATTTGATAATAGTTTTCTGCATAGAATTCTATGATTTCTGGTGAAAACCCTATCTCAATCGGATAAAATGGTGTAGAGTTACAGCTAGCTAAAGAATTTCAAATTTTCCGCCTCATGACCATATATGGTCAAAATTTAGGGGGTTTTAAACGCAAAAACAATGAATGTATTCGCAAAAAAATCAAAATTGTAGTTTTTTTATTTGGATGTGTGGTGCTATGACACGTATTTTGTCACGTTTTACGTCATCATGACGTCAAAATGACGTAAAACGCAGCACTTGCCGAGAAACGACGTCTTGGCACTTTATGATAATCATTCATCATTCATGCAGGGAAATGACACGAATTCTATTTTACGGCTTTGGAGAAGCACGTATAATTTTCCTGTCCAGCTCTGAAAATGATTTCCAATGCTAACAGTGCGGCAGTTTAAAAGTAACATTTTTTTTGTCTTAACCCGCTAAATTTTCAATTTCTTATTCAGATGGACACGACCTGATGACCGTTGGCCATTGCTTGCGTGATCATGGGAGAGAGACTAAAAATAACTTTGAGAGCGTGACGCGAAACTTAAAATAGATTGAAAAAGATTATTATAGGTCACGGGGATGTGTTCTCTCACCTGATAGTCTCTTGATCTGAATAATGACTGTTAACATTTACTTTGAAACACCGCCTGGAATAAGGCAAAATTATTTCATATGTTGTTAGTATCTCAATTTAAGCTTAGAGAAGGACTGGCACTAGTAGAAAACAGCAAATAGCAATGGATCAGTTTTGCGTTCAATGCCATTCCAATCGGATTCCTAGACACCTACAACGAGTCAAAGATTTAATGTCTAAAAACTTAACTTTTCTACGTATCAAGAAGTGGGAATCCAGATGATGGTGTTTTCGCATTTCAGGGCGTGGTCAATCACGTGACCCTGTTTCTCTAAAGAGAAAATGCTTAATTTGCTTCGCTTGACACAACCGAGTATGTTAACCCTGTAATTACGATGCAAAGCATGATCACTTAAGAATGGTCCCAATTATTGCAATAAGTTTTGATTCAGGCCTTAATTCACCCGAGAGGTCGAGGACCAATAGAGCGGTGTGTCGGGAAATTTCGCCTTGTGCCACGAGGTGGCGTGGAAAAAAGGGAAAAATCGGCAGAGAACCGACAGAGCGATGTGTCAGGAAATTTCGCCCTGTGCCACGAGGTGGCGCAAAAAAAAGGAATGATCCGTCAAGGACCGAGAGAGCAGTGTGTCGAGAAATTTCGCCCTGTGCCACGAGGTGGCGTGAAAAGAAAAAGGAATGATCGCCGATCAATGATCGGTCGAGGACCGATAGTGCGGTGTGTCAGGAACGTTCGCCGTGTGCCACGCGGTGGCATGAAAAAAGAAATTCGGTTGGGGACCCTTTGTGCAACGAGCTTTGGATTTGTTCCTTTCGCTTTTTCCCACGAAGTGGCATAAGAATAGAAGGCGACCGGAGAAGAAAAAACAGTCGAAACGTCGCGATTTACACCTAAAGTGACTACATCGTAAGACAAACGATAATACTTTATTATTATTATCGTTATGGAGTTATTTGGCATTTCTTTCCTTTGTTAGGTCCGGCCACAACGATCGGTTCACTAAAGAAAGAATTAGATGAGTGGCTCTCCAGATAGCGATTGCTCGTCCGGCGGCTCTTTTTGACCCACATGCTGCGATCGCTACCCTTCATGAAGTGGTCAATGTCACGAAGGAAAAGAAGGATGAAAGAGCGTCGCGTTGTGAAATAGTGCTGAGGCAGTGACGTCCGTTATTAACAACCCGTGCCTTCCTGAGCAAGTATTGAAAAAGCTGGTGGCATCTAGGGAGGAGGCCGAGGTGGCAAAGGTTATTGCTAAGGAAATCAAACGGCCCTTCCCAGCAAATCAAGACTCGTTCACTAGACGGACGCGTAAGGCTCCATACCAGTGGCGTGGTACGCAGTCCTAGATCACCTACGGAGGCAAAGTGCTGGGTGTGCGGTAAGGCGGGACACATCCCGCGCTTTTGCCCAGACAAGCGTTAAGGATTGTGTAATCAGTGGAAGTGATTTGTTTTGAAATGGAATTCTGGATTGTCCTTGTTGGTAGTCTGTGGTCTCGAGGTTCGGAGAACGACCGCACAAGCGTTTTGCCCATAGGCATGCCCTTGAGCCCGATTACTCGGGTTCATCATCATCATCACGTCCTTTTCCCTCTGAGGGAAATAAGGCCTTTTGTTCTCTCTCTCCAAGCTTCTCGGTCTTTCGCTCAACTACCGGGTTCTGCCCAACCTTTGAACCCAAGTTCGCCTCGTTCTCTCTCTACCGTTCTTCGTCATGTCTCCCTCGGCCTACCTCTCTTACGTCTTCCTTCTGGGGTCCATGTAAGTCTTCAGAACTCGTCGTAGGCACTTATGGAGGAAAACATTAATCTTGGTCTCGTCGCTTTTAATCATTCGCCAAGTTTCGCAACCATAGAGAAGGACAGCCAGTACACTGGATCTAAAAATCCTCAACTTGGTGTTTATGCTGAGTTGACTGTTCTTCCAGATGTTCTTTAAGTTGCAGAAGACTGCTTGTGCTTTTCCCAGCCTGGCACTTATATCCTCACCTGCACCACCTGTTGTTGTGACTGTAGCACCAAGATATACAAACTTCTCTACCTCTTCAATATCACTCCCTTCTAGTTGGATCTTTTTTCCAGGATTAACATTCCATTTCATTACCACTGTGTTTCCTGAGTAAATCTTTAGCCCGGACTTCTTCCCGTTTCTGTTAAGATTTTCAACCTTTGTTTGCATGTCCACTATCCTACTTGCAACAAGAGCCACATCATCAGCAAAGTCTAAATCCTCTAGCTTGTTCGCGAACTGCCATCTTATCCCAGTTTGCCTTCCTTCAATAGTCTTTCCCACAACCCAATCAATCACTAGAAGAAAGAGAAATCCAGACATGCAACAGCCTTGTTTCACCCCTGTCTTTACATCAAACCAGTCGTAACTTCCAGAACCGTCTACAACAGCACATTTGCTCCGTTCATACATTGCCTTTACCATTGTAATCAATTTGGATGGAATACCGTATTCTCTCATTATTTCCCATAAGATACCTCTGTCAATGCTATCAAAAGTCTTCACGAAATCCACGAAACAAACATAAAGGTTGGCATTCCACTCAATTACATGCTCAATGATGATTCTCAGAATGAATATCTGTTCGATTGTCCCCCTTCCTCTCCTAAACCCTGCCTGCTCTTGTCTAAGCCTGGTGTCAACGGTGTCCCTAATTCTTGTGATAATCACTTTGCCCAATACTTTCGCGGCCACAGGTAGCAGTGTTATTCCTCTCCAATTTCCACATTCCATGAGATTTCCCTTCTTAGGGAGACGAATGATCAACCCACATCTCCAGTCGTTAGGTACTCTTTCACTTTGCCAGATCTTCAAGAGCAATTCATACAACACAGCTACTGTAGTTTCAAGATCTACCTTCATCAGCTCTGTTGCTATGCCATCAACACCAGCCTTTCCATTCTTCATTTGTTTTATAGCACTTCTGATCTCTGCATGTGTAACAGGACCTGTTTCAATTTCGAGTGGTCCACAAGCTTCGCTCTCTACTTCCAACCGTGTGGGGGGAGGTCTATTCAGAACTCGAGCAAAATGTTCCTTCCACCTTTTCTTTAGCTCTTCCTCTTTTGTTAGTAGGATGCCTTCTTTGCTCCTTATTGAGTCTGTTCTTCTAGTCGGTTTGCTGCAAAGTTGTCTCGTAGCATCAAAGACCGCCTTCATATTTCCTATTTCCCCTGCTTCCTCGGCATCGCTAGGTTACGGTGGTCATTTTCTCCGAACTGGAATTTGCAGTTTCCGTTTTAAGTACATCTTCTGATTTTTTTTGGTGCTTTTGTTTTAGCCTACAACAAAACGTCACAAGGGAAATACGTTGACGTTTGTGCCCTTGCAAGCGGAGGAAAAAGCAGGCATAGGGAAATACAATGGGTATCGCTGGAGGGTAACCCGAGTTTGGAGAAAATGATATCGGAAGACGTTTGTCTGGCCCAGGTTCATGATATTCTTGCGGGGGAAACTCCTAACCTGCGGGATCTGTTGTTTCGCGATCCGGACTCCTTTCAATCTGGTCACCTTCGCACCCGAATTGGACCATGGGAAAAAATTTTGGACGAGTACGAACCTACTAAGGATGTCCTTGAATGGTTGGGGCATGGGATGGACGTCAAAAAATTCGTAAAGCCCTTTAGGGGATCATTTATGGGTGTCAGGTATGAGAGCGCGGAACCCCCGTCTAGACTTTTTGAGAACCACTACCCTTGCAAACAGTTTTCGCGAAACGATTTTGCAACGTATTGAGTCAGGAGCGATCCGTGTTTGGGGCAAAGTGGGTGAAGTGGCACCGCCCCACCTCGCCCTTCCCATGACAATCGAGCCACAAAGGCCGAGGTTATGCATTGATGCCAGGTTTTAAACTTGAGGATGGTCGACACCCCCCGCTGGAGACGCTGGTTGGCGTCCTTCGTTTTGTATACCCTAACTCCTGCATGAGTAAAATTGATGACAAGTCTGGCTATGACCATATTTTGCTTTCCTTTGATTCTCAGCAGTATTTTGGTATTGAATGGCAGGGTTGGTGGCTGGTTGGAGTTACGCTTCTCTTCGGTTGGAAGAACTCCCCGTTTATATACCAGACGGTTGGTCTGGGCCCCACAACTTTTTTCAGGAGTTTAGGGATTGCGTTTACCCTGTACATCGATGACCGTTTGAATGAGGAACTGTTTGCTTCGAAGGGTTTTTGGTCACGCCCACTGTCGCAGAGAACGCCGGAGTACAGATTTCAATCTGCGGAGGCGGATTTGTATATAGTCTGTTCAGTTCTGGTAAACCTTGGTTATTTTCTGGTCCTCTCCAAAAATGCGTTCTTGTCCCTGCAACCAGGATCCGTTATTTAGGTATGATAGTGGAATCCATAGCGCAGGCCTTTTTGCATTTCTGAAGATAAGAAGGTAAAGTTTGCTCAGCTTCGCGAGCAAATACTTTTGAATGGATCTACCATCACCTTGAAGTCTTTACAGAGGTTAATGGGGAATTGCAATTCCTTTTCCCTAGCTTTTCCAGCGTCCAAATTATACATTAGGGAGATGGTGGCGTCAATCGGGAAGGCTTCCATAGGTGGTAATTTATCTCCGAACTTAAGAGAAGACATAGTGTTTTGGAGGCTCCTCGATAGTTGAGACAAGGGGATTCAGTGGAGAAGTGAACGTTATGTGTTGCCACCTCTTTTACTTCAGATCGATGCTTCGTCTTTCCGTTGCGATGCGGTGATTCACCTTCCAACCAGGGCCATTTCTGTCGGCGATTACTGGTAAGAATCCGTTCGAAATGAGCATATTAATGTAAAGGAAATATGGGCGGTCCTCAAGGGATTGCAGTCACTTCCTGAATGCGTCTCTGCAGGATTGATGCACGCTTGGTCTGGCCGTGGTCCACGCTCTAGGAAGTTGACTGAGATTTCGAAGTGGATTTTCCAGCTCTTGGTGAAAAGAAACCTAAACCGGGCAGGTTGAATCCTATGCTTTCTCCTAAATCTTGGGGAAATCATCCAGCGACGATTTGGAGGGGTTAATGGCCATGATCTGATTTGATGTCATTGGATTCCAATGTTCAATGTGACTGGCGAGGGAACCCCTTAAAGCACTTTACACCCTACTCTACTCCATTGTCATAGGGTGTTAATACTATTAACTTAGACCTCTCGGTTTGTGATGGGAACCGCGTTAACGCTTACGTTTTCGCACCGTTTTCACTGATCGGGCCTCTTTTACGTTTCCTCGCGTCGGTGAATGCAGTTGTTACGGTCGTAGTTCCATTGATGTCCCCCTTACCTGGGCGGTGGCCGTTATTAAATGCTTTGTTCAGCCACAGTGTTTTGGTGGCCGAAGAAGGATCACCGGTTACGCTCCTTTTTCCTTCAAAGGATGGTTTTATACCTGGCTCTTCTCCATATATCCTCTTGACATTTAGGATTGGAAAAAACATGTCTGCAGACTAACAGGAGAAACTTTCTCGCTTTTTAGTCTTTGCCGTTGGTACCCAGATTTTTCCAGCCATCTGTGTCGTGCCCGGCTTGTTACAAACTCACTGGTTTTGATTTTCGCTATTGTCAGGGATGTGGTTATCAGCGCCAGACAAGATCACATCAAACTTTGAAGAGTCTCAAGGCCCCTATCGACCTGTGTTCGATAAAGGAGAGAAAGAAAGACTTTGGTGGCTAGGCAGCAGGCCACTCCTTATCAAAAACAAAGAGGTGCTTTAGGGGTGGAGTTGTCACAGTTCTTAGAATCCACCTCGAAGAGGGACATTTGTTCGGCAATACCTGACGATGTGGTTGACTTCTTGATCTGGAAGGATAATTTTGGCAAGACGGTGGTACATTTTGATAACTGCCCCTTGTTTGGCGAGAAGAGTGTTTCTTCTTGTGTTTGTCCTAAGCTTTTAGCATACGGCTCGGTTGACTCGATTATTGGTAAGTTGAGAGCTATGTTTAACAAGTATGGGACATTAGCAGGTGATAGTCTTTTCCCGGGAATCGCCAACCACGCAGCTTTGCTACTGGTTAAGTGTTATTTTTTGGCTGTCGGAGAGGAACAGCTCGTCGCAAGAGTCGTGCAGAGACAGGCTGAACCATTCTTTCTTCAGGATTTGGTGTTTTTATCATCAGAAATAGCTAAGCGCATAAACGTACATGTTCGTTCTTCGGCACAGCTATTTGTTCTGTCAAGGGATCAAGCCCTTTTTAAGGTACAATTCTTTGGTCGCGATAGGGCCGGTGCTCTCGGTAGAATGAAGACAAAGGAGATTCTTTATTTTCCATTTCTAAGTCTCTGCTAGACGGCACTTCAAATGTTTTTGCTCTCAAGCGTGATGTAGACTTTTCCGTTTGCCCGGTGACTGCAGTTGAGGTTTACATTAGCTTATATGACCTATTAAAGATCTCTATCCGACAGGGGTTTTTGTTTAGGCCCCTCAATCCATCTGGAGAAATTTTGCCAGCCCCTTACGAGTCGGCCGCGGCTCAGGCGCGGCTCTCGACGTATGTTCGCCAAATCCCAGCTTTTGCTAATGGGAACCTTACTTTACATGGTCTAATGAGTGGTTGTGCAATTTCGCTAGCCATGGCGGGGGCGAAGCTGGATGCTATCAAGGATCACGTGGGCTGGAAGTCCTCATCGTCGGCACGCCATTATAGAATCGGGTGCTTGGCCTTGGTGGGGCGGCGGACACCTTGTCTTCGCTGGGAGTAGTTTCAGTGGAAGCTTAGAAACAGTATAATAACCTGCAGGGCTTTAATGTAGCATTCTAAACAAGAGGTCTTCTCTTGTTTACCGCGTTTTCTAAAATGAATATAGCTAATGTTTCAGGATGTGAAAGCTTGTATGGCTTTCCCAAAGCATTCTGAGACTTGGGATTTGAGAGATGTGGATTTTAGACAGCGTTTACAAGGAGTGTCGTTAGTTTGCTTTGTTTATCATAGTTTTCATAGGTTCATTTCGTTTTGTCTGCATGGTTCGAACATTTTGCTTTTGGGAAATACATTTTGGAAATGCGTTTAAGGCATGAGTCTCACTTACATGTGATTCTTTTCCCTAAAACTTTGGCCTCTAGTTGTTTATTTATATGCAAAATGATTCTTTTTTTGTGACAATTTACTCGACTCGTCGATTGAACAAAATTCTCTGAGAAAATCCGTCGACACGTTCGACACAATGTCTTTTATTCTGCTGAATGATACAACGTGCTTTCTAGGATTTTTAGAAGTCTAGCTGTTGAAGTCATTTTAATGTAAATTTCGATTGTATACATGCTTCCATTTGAAAATGGTATCATCGAGTCGAAATATATAGACTGTAATCCACAATTTCTTCGCTAGAGGTCGAATATTGACACACTTATAATTTTTCAAATGTGGCCTGTAGAACACACGAAAGTTAGAAATTTCGAGGCAAATGAAAGGTATAGACAATGTTACAGAAACAAACACTTACCGTGCATTTTTACCTTTCGACACACCCATCCGAAAAAATTAGTATTTGCCCTGAGCGGGACTCGAACCCACGTCTCCCTGATTACTAGTCGGGCATGCTGAGCCACTACACCATCAAGGCTACCACGCTGGCAACGCAGCAGATTAACGATGTGACTAAGTAGCGTGGGGATCCCTAGGGCCCAACTTTTCTTCACCTGGGAGTGAATCCTTGCCTCTATAACCCCAGACGGGGTCATTTGCCTCGAAAGTTCTAACTTTCGTGTGTTTTAAGTCTCGTCTGGGGTTATAGAGGCAAGGATACACTCCCAGGTGAAGAAAAGTTAGGCCCCAGGGATCCCCACGCTGCTAAGTCACATCGTTAATCTGCTGCATTGCCAGCGTGGTAGCCTTGATGGTGTAGTGGCTTAGCATGCCCGACTAGTAATCAGGGAGACGTTGGTTCGAGTCCCGCTCAGAGCAAATACCAATTTTTTCGGATGGGTGAGTCGAAAGGTAAAATGCACGTTAAGTGTTTGTTTCTGTAACATGGCCTGTAGAACATTAAGAAGGTATGTTCATTTCGTTTAACCTACAGGAAGTTGTCAATTCTGGTCTGTGGAGCTTTTCCGCAGTGACCAGAGACTTAAGAGTACATTTTCTTTCGACTGGCTCTGTATTCCATGAAGTCAATAAAAAGCTTTGAGAGCTGTCTGCTCACACCAAACTTTAATTTTGTAACTGTCAAAAGAAACAGTGACACCCAACTTATCGTTTGGACTAATGATTTGATCGGACCACAGTTGTCACTAAGCACTTTTGAGATACGAGAAATTTAACGCCCGTTAACTGTTTTCGGACTGACAGAAGAAAAAAACATTCGTGTCGAACACCGAAAAAAGGTAAGCTATAATTTTCAAAGAGGCAATAAGATCTAAGAATTTCGGCTAATGCGCGGACAAAAAAGCCCTGATCGATAAATTTGAAAAGATTCAAGTTGCCGTCAGAGAATGAACGAACAGATGAAGATTTTATAGCTCAGCCTATAATAAGTAAAAGTACTCTAGATGGCCAAAACAGAGCTTTAAATTGAGCAACTGAGAGAAAACCATCTGTAGTTGAGATGAAAGAAATGAAGACAAACGAATGAAGACTCTCAAGAGAGGAATCCGTGTAATAATGTAATAATTCGAAAAGTTCCAAAGCCATAGGGCTATCTATTTAGCCTGGAGCAAAAGCTCCTTTCGCAAGAAATTAACATTTGTTTTCTTGCAAATTATAGAGACGAAACCGTTGTGCTATTGAGACACTTGCCAACATTTCTAAAATCGAAGGATTCGTATTTTTATTAGAATTTGGGAGTGCACGTTTGCTTTCCAGCCTGTTTACCCCTAGCGTTTCTAACTCAAAAACGTCTAACGAAAAACCTATCGAGCTCAATTGAACCACCCGTGCTAGATTTGGTGTGGCAATCAAGCATAAACAAACATTTAACCGTTTTGGAGGTTTGATTTCAATGAAGTCAATTGAAGCAAATCAAGTTTGATTTTGTTCCTATCTTTAGAGAGATAACCTTAAGTTCAGTTATCTTTCTCATCACTCGCTATGCAGCCAGGACTCGTTTCACTATCAGCCAGAGTATTTTTGCTGCGTAAATACTATGACTTGACAACCTACATCAACGAAGGGCGCGCCGGCAGTCATTAATTCCCCGCGTCTTTTTATTTTCTTCCTTTTTAGATAGATTTCATAACTGACGCTGAAATCTTTCAAGCATGTCTGAATCAGCTGGTATAATGACAGTTCTCGTCGTCCTGGTCATTGTAAATGTCATTGGAAACTCTATGGTTTGTTTGATGATCAAAAGAAATAGGAATATGAGGTAAGCATGCAGTGAGTTGACTTCTTGCACTTAACCGGCTATTTTTTGCAACCCCTCTCTGTCTCTTTATTTTCTTCTTATGGTTACTGCAATGTGCAACTTAGACTTGCCACAAGTCGACCTCATGAATTTCAGGGTAGAATATGTCAGGCCGCGAAGCGGCCGAGCGAGCGACGAAGTCGCGAGGGGTCGATTTGTCTCGCTTGAAGGCTTTTCATTTGCGTTTCGCGCCAAAAACGAGGAAGGGCGTGACTTGCAACTGGTGTCTCAGATAACATTTGGAAGTCCTTGATTGAATAGCGAAAGAATCGGTCCTACTCCGATCGACCAAAGTAATCGAACGTGTGTGTTTCTCTTGCGTCGATCAAAAGAGAAAATTTGTTTACCCTGTACTAAAGTTATTACGAAGAAAGATTTGAAACGAAAATTGACCAAAGCTTGTTTGAATCTTGAATTGGTCGCCGGAAAGGAGACATCCAGTAACGAAGGTTCACTTTTGACAAGCATTTTGTGCCGAAATTGCGCAGACACAAAAGAAACCGTAGTTCGGAAGATTCTAGCTAGCTCAAAAGTCGAATTTTTCCCAGCTCCGGTTGAGGCAGAAACAAATACATTTCTTTCAGGCAGCTATGCTTGCACTGTTTTAATATTCCGTGCGCGTGGCCTTTGAAGCTTTTAATTTAATGGGTTTTGCAATCGACCCCAAATTGAATTTAACTGCAAGTCACGTTTCGCGGTCCCAAAGGGAGATCTAGGGGACCTCTGATTGGTTAAAGCGCAGCGACCCGTTTTTGGGTCGCTAAAATTGGCGCCAATCAAGTAGGAAAAGTCCTTCGTCCGGCGGGTACTGAATAAACAAGGCGAACGACTTTTCAGAAAGTCTATGTGCAACTGAAAGTAATAACAATTACCTTAA
>JAHPZR010053578.1:62500-88399 GCA_019787425.1 Platygyra sinensis | reverse complement strand
CGGCGAATTGTTGGGAAAACCTAACAAATTGCAGGGGAAAGACCTGCGATGGACTAGCATCCCGTCCAGGGGAAGTAGAATTACTTCCAGCTGCTTCATGCTAAAGAAACCGGGATAAGCTCCGGCAGCTATGAGCCAGTCTTGGCTCCAAGACTTCACGTTTGCTGTCTCTGCTTGGTTGTAGAACTAACATCAAAGCAATCATTAGGCAAGTCACAGCGACCACAGTACAAAACACAATAACACAATAAAAAATTCCAAGTAGATACACAGCGTCAACTGAAGAAAAACGCTCGCGATTAAGTGCGAGTTTGGTTTTGCATCTGATTGGTGGAGAAAGTGGCGGGAGTTTCTGAAACCAGTTAAGATAAATTAATGCAATTTCAGATTTCTTTGGGTGCTTAAATGAAAACCACTTTACCTGTCTAAAAGTCGCTTCACCCCCGGCGACGTAGGGGCATTTCATCGAACTCTAACTGGAGTAAGAGTCTGAATTCACCACAACAGACAATTATAAACAGATGCAAACGTACATGTATTGTCTATATTTGCGGTAATTCTTTCCTTTTTGCTAATAGCCAATGGGAACTTCACAAACTGGGGTCCCTGGGGACCTTGCAGTGTTTCTTGTGCGGGTGGTGTTCAAATGCGATCTCGGAACTGTACCAATCCACCGCCGATCAACAATGGGGCTGATTGTCAAGGACCTCGCGACGAAATGCAGTTATGCAACTTACAGCTTTGTCCAGGTACTACATCAGTCTATACTGAAGACGCATACAAAGCAAACAACTTTCGAAGGGAGTTTTACTTACTAAGGAAAGACTCACATTTGGCAAATCACACACTTGATTACATAAAACTTGTGATTTATGTAATTAGCTGCATTGCATTACAGTGCAGTGATGTACAGTGCAATGTACTGAAATGCAGTGCATTGTAGCATAGCGTAGCGTTGT
The DNA here is from genome assembly GCA_019787425.1 of Platygyra sinensis. NCBI lineage: Eukaryota > Metazoa > Cnidaria > Anthozoa > Scleractinia > Merulinidae > Platygyra > Platygyra sinensis. Next base: position 87,440 of record JAHPZR010053578.1, on the reverse strand, counting down.
ATTGAGACATGCGCTTTTATTTTTTTGTCGAGTCGTCTCGTGTAATGCAGTAATTTTTTATCAGCGCAACGTATGCAGGGTAGTGCGGTGTAGTGTGTGGTGTGGTTTTCTATCTAATGTAATGTAGTTTAGTTTAGAATGGTGTGGTGTGACATAGCGGGCGCAGTGTAGCGTAAAATTCGGTAATGTAGAGTACTGAGGTAAGTTGTATGGGTGTGGTGTCCGAATGTAGCTTGGTGTGGTGTAGTGTAAGGTAGTTTGTTGTGTTGTGATGTAGTGCCGAGACTTTGTGTTTTATTGATTGTTGAATGTTTTCGTTTGCTTATGTCATATCGGTTTTCAGTTGATGGTAACTATACTCAATGGACTAATTGGAGTCAATGCAGTGAAACGTGCGATAATGGAATTCAGACGCGTTACCGATCTTGCATCAATCCCCCACCGTCCAATGGTGGCCGTGACTGCGAGGGCCCGAGAAATATAACGCAACCGTGTCTCATACAACCATGTACCCGTAAGTCCATGTATCTACATAAATTATTCTTGACTATCCAGGAGCTTCTAACACTGTTAAGTTATGACTGTCTAAGATAATTCGTTAGCACTGTAGATGATACGTTTTTGGATTTCTGACCCAATCACAAGCTGTAAACGACCATTTTAATGTCTACGTGTGATATGGAACTTGGCTTTGCCTCGTCGACTATTCGCTCAGAAAAAAACAACTTGGGCTTGCAGTCTGATTGTTAAAAATTATGAAACTAGCCAAAGTCATAGTTGAGAATTTTAAGAGAGGTCCAAATATTTGGTTGTTCATCTATACTTGACCAAATTTTGTTCTTCTAAATTGTTGTTAAGAAATAGGGAACTGTGGGTCGTGTTTTGTAAATTTCTTTCGTAAGGCTCAAATGCGGCCGGCCGTGTTTTGTGAAAGCTTCTCAAACTCATTAAAAATTCATCAAGTTACAACAAATCGTCACTCGCTCTCAGAAGCTCTTGAGCTTCCCTTCAGCTACATTTATTTGCTCGGAGCTTTGAATTGGTTGACTTGAATGTCTCCGTTCTTGTGATTTGTTGTCATTACTTTGGTTTTGGTTTTGGTCTTGCGTTTTCAACTGAAAACTTTTCTATGCCTTACGAAATTAATTTATAGGCGCGTACGAAAAAAAAAACGGGGAGGCAAGGTGCAGAAATTTACTGGGATCGATACTTTCTAGAAAATCCGGAAATTGTAGAATTTCAAAAAAGCCAGCCTTAAAGCCGAAAATTTCGGGAGGAAAATCAATTGGAACTGAAATTCTTAGTATGAAATTTCGGAACATTTGGGTGTACCTCACAAGGTTGTCCTTTTTTTCCGAAAATTCCGAAAAACACTGATACATTTGTTACATAACATTTCCAAAAATTCAAACCAGGATTTTTCGTTGAATGAAAATCGCTCAAGCTCTTTATCCCGGTTTAATACTCTATAGTGAAACAAGGTTTTAGCCAATCGTAGTACTCGCAAAACTCAAGCTGTTTCTTTCTTATCTTACAGCTCGGCTCTATCCTTATGGTGCAAAAGTTGGAGATGCACTATTGAGTCGCTCCAACGTGTTCAGTTCTCTGTGTCTACGAATTAATATTCCTGGTCAAGGATTGCCATTCTTTATACGAGAACACAAGAAGGTTTACGTAAGTAACTTGCTAATTTACTAAACTTAATATGTGTGAAATAATGAAAGTTGCAAATGCAGCCATGACACTACTGGAAAAATGACCTGAAAAAATCGGGCTTTAAGGTGGCCGAACACAGTTTTCGCGCGTGCTGTTGCTGATGCAATTCAGCTCGTGCACAAGGATTTCAAAAAACAAACATGCCGTCAATAAAGCGATCATTTTATTTCTCAACACCCGCACTATCTGTGTTATTTGTTCTCTATAATTGAACGCAGCGTATTGATGGCTTTAGTCTTTTATTACAAAGATATGTTAGAAAAGGTAATGATGCAAAGAACCCAGCAATTTTCAGCTTTTTTTTGTTGCCGAAAGAACCCAGTTAATTGCAACGCATGCGCAGTTGGTTGAAAAATTGAGACCAATTGCTTTAGCAGAAACATGCCGATTTCTAACGATCCAGTCGTTAGAATTTCAAGAAATTTGGCAGAAAAATAGATCAGAGACCACGTGAATGATCTATCAAAAAAAAATCTGAATTTTGACATAGGGAATTTTTAATAATACAGAAAACGATTAACGGCGAATTACGAAAATCGCCTATGTCAAAATTTTATTAGAACCATGTTGACAGAAGGGATTTAATGTCAATTCTTAGTGAGTAAAATATGAAAACAATCTAGCGACTGGATTTTTTTTAAATAAACAAAAACCATTATTTAAGCCTTGTTTTTATCCAGCCCCGTTGCCATGGCAACAGCAGACACCCCAGTCAAAGTGTGAGAATAAATATTTCTGTGGTTAACCCTAGCTTGACTCTTGCAAAAAATGGGCGCCAAAGCATAAATAGTTGAAAAGTTATGGTGAATTAGGCATAGGCACTTGAAAACTGTGTTCGGCCACCTCAAACGGGATTCGAACCCACGACCTTTGCATTACCGGTGCAATGATTTATCAACTGAGCTATCAAAGCCACATGAGAGTGGTCATGTCTGGCGGCCGTTTATGTTCAGTGGACGTAGTACTCGGCTGAAGTAGGTAATTTTTCCAGTAGTGTCATGGCTGCGTTCGCATCTTTCATTATTTCATAATTAAATTGCTCAGTACTGCTGGACATCTATTACCTTAATATGTGTGTTTTCACATGACGTCACAGAAGCCATATCTGTTTCCAAAACAATGAAACGGCGGCCATATTGGTGTCCCAAACTAATCATATGGGAGTTTTTGCTCTCTTTTTCGGAGACTACGTTAAAAACCAAGATATATTATTAATTTTTCACTTGACGCCAAACCTCGTTCCCGGGGAAAGTACAAACCCTGAGAACGACGTTAGCTGACGTTTCGAGGTGACAAGGAGTTTACGCTCTAACGTCAGATTTTCAAATTTTTCGTCGCGGTAATTTACTGTAAGAATTCCAAGACCTTACTACGGACGCAGTAGAAGATATTCATAGCCGAAGTACAGCTTTGTTATTTAAATGGAGAGTTTAAACTATCCTGAAAGTTATTTTAACATCACGACAATCCAGTGTTCATGTCCTATCATTGATTCATAGATTTGTCGGAATGGACTGCTAACGTTCATAAACCGCGACGTTGTCAGATGGCCCGAGCGTTTCCCTGGTTACAGGAGAGATAATTTCAGGTTTAGAGACTTCTACATCCTAGCGCCGTACTGGTCATACATCAGTCACTTGCCATTCAGACAGCGGGATAACAGAAACGGATCAAAGGTTTATTACCAAGTCTACACTAAAACCTTCCTGGGTGATGTGATGTCAAGCCAGGCCAGGGAACTCTTTGATCGAGCAAACAGTGACGTAAAACGCTATCAAACAAATCCCAGAGTTCCAACCTTTAACGCGACCTGGGCGTTGAAAGTGACATGGGTTCGACTATACCCCAACACATATCCCATCATAAATGCGGTAAGTTTGATAGGCGGGAAGTGACATTAATACAATCATTTCTCTCTCACTCAGGCACCCTCAAAATCTGATCCGCAGGGGGGGGGGGGGGGGTACTCCTAAAAAGTCGTGTGGGGGCATGTGCGACCCGCTGCAAAGACCCTTACCCTATTTAAGACCAAGCTCTGTGATATCCACTACCCTGACCAAAAACTTTTTATCCTATTTAAGACCTGATCCTTCAATCAATACCCTGTTTCCGACCTGTCTTATAATTAGTTGCTAAATTCTGACCGATGTTAAAAGCACCTGCGTTTGACTGTCAGCTAAATAGAACGACTTTCTGAAGGACTTTTGTTGACGGTCTGAAATTGACTAAAATTGATACCTTATTTCTGACCAAAACGGCTAAAAAAACATCTCCTTTGGGGCCGTTCATATAAGGGAGTATCTCTCCTGGAACCTGCTTTGAAAATTTAAAGTGGCTCTAAACCCTATTTACAGATTTTTTTTTCAACTTTGTCGTACCGTTTTTGAATTATAAAGCCCTAAAACTGTAATTAATCTATTGTGTCACGAAAATGGTAACAACGATTTTACCAATGACTGCATGAGCAAAATTTTAAAACCATGATTGAAGTATCAAGTGTTAAAGAGTGGCTATAACGACCCATCAAACTCTAAGATTCCACCATGCTTTTATGCCCAAGGACCTTCATGATGTTTTGCGGTCTCGTAGTTTAAATTCCCGGGTTTTGCTCGATCACTGTCATTTTGCCGGCGTTCCGGTGGCGGAGGCTTTTGTAACCTCAGCCTCCTGCCCTGGTACCGGTGGTCCCCTTGTTTTTGTCGCTGCATACCTTAGCTGCTACAATATTCGCGGACTCCTCCCATAACTTAGTTTACAGCGATGTGGTAATGGTAAGCAGGGAGAATGAACTGCTTCGTTGTATAATGTGTAACTTTCAGTTTGATTTGAACTTTCTTGACTTCTCTCAGTGCAAGCAAGCTTCTTGCTTTACTCTTTCTATGTTTTGAGTAATTTAATTTAGCAACTAAACCTAACGTGGTAAGCTAATTATCGATTTGAAGCTGATGGTGGTAGTCAGTTTGTAATGCATTTAAAAATGTTATCACTTCGTCAGAGTGGAAAGTGTTAAACTTGTCTCTTCAGGTCAACACATTCCAGATTGTGCTGGTAACTGATGGTCAACATTCTTTCACGTTGTTCAATTATCCTGAAAATGGAATAGAGTGGGCTGCATCAACAGGACAGTACGTATGTATAAGACAAATTTGGGAAAGTGAATGGCTGGTAAAAGTCGGCGTGGAAGCTACAGTACGTTTTTTTACAGTTGTGTGCTCAATTGGCTGGCCTATGGAAGCAAGCGTAATGGAGGTGACCTTGCTTTGATACAAGCCTCTCTGCTTCTCTCGTCCGAATAAGAACGGCTTGATTTACACAACAAAAGCAGTGAGGTCTGTATCATTTAAAACAAGATTACCTCCAGCCTCGCTGCCATTCAAAGACCGGGCCACTGAGCAGACAACTATAGAAAGGTCTAAAGAAAGCGAAAGAATCCATGATGGGGTTACTTATGAATACCAGTTTCCATGCAAATTATGATATCTTAGCTCATAGTTTAGGGACTGTGCAATAATTATCTGGAGGGGGGGGGGGGGGGTTTCTAAAATTAGCAAAGTAGGCCTTAAAATAAAGTTGCACCCCCCTGAATTAAAGTTAAAATAACTTCTTGTCCACCCACGTCTAGAGGGGAGATTACTTTCAACCCCCCCTCCCCAACCTCCGATCCTCCCTACATCCCTCTTTACCTTTACACTACTTCTGGTATGTCTGCATCATCAATAAATAAAACTTGGAAGCTGCGCTCCACATAATCGTCGCCTGATGAACCACCTTCATACTCGGTTGACTCCTCCTCAGAATCACTTGAGGTATCATCATGAGAACTGGAGGGCATGTTTTCATCATCATCTTCGATGTCTTCATCAAATGTTCTTGCTACAGAACCATCTGCATGCTTAAGTATTCGCTCAACTAATTGTGCCTTGTTTCCAGATACCATTAGACCTTCTTGCCTTAGATAGAGCCGAAGTTGCTTGTTAGTCAGTCTTTCAACATCGTCTCTGCTCTCCCAACAAATATCTTCTGGAATGGTGTTTCTTTCCAGATTTCTTTTGTCTGCTTTTAGAGCCAAGATTCCAAAAATTGATTTTGATTAGCTTACATGTAATATACATTATCTTGAGTCCATGGATTGAGATCAGACCTCTCAGTTTAACTTCTAACCCCCCCCTACAAATGTTTAAGAAATTACATCTTACCCCCCTACCCTGCGCTTTGGTTTAAGTTCAGGCCCCCCCCCTATTAATCTTAGAACCCCCCCTCCAGATAATTATTGCACAGTCCCTTAAATCAGGTGGGCCATTTATAACTGCATAGGAACTGCATTACTTGCTTGAATGGTATATAGCATAAAGTAAATCAGCTTGTGTATAGTCATATGCCCGTCTAATGTTGCTTAAGAACAAAGAAGTTCTCTTAATCCTGGCTCGCAACACATACTTGCTTTATGTCTAAGAAAAACTACAGTACATCTTGAAAGTTTAAATGTAGATATGTTTGTGCGTAATAAAATCAAATATCTCTATTGGTACTTTTTTTCTCCAGGACATTCCGGTTGTTCTCTCAGGGAGCCAGTGGGCTTCCTGTTATGGGATATAATGCAGGGGGACCAAGCACAACTTCGTTTCACTAATGTACCCGGGTAAGAAACACGTTTGGGGACGTTCACAGCCCGTGTGTCTAGCTGCCACCTTAAGAGCTAAGATGGCAGCTAAATTCTCGCACCATAAGAACTAAGCTTGCTCAACTAAATAGTTTGAGAAATATCACCAGCTGTCAAATTTTTGTGCTGAACTTGTTTTAGCTAATCACTAAAAACTATGATGGAAACTGTCATACGGCAAAAGTAACTGTGAAATAATTGAACAATTTCTCAGTCAATTCCCCCTTTTATAATGTGGGAGTGGGGAGGGGGGCTCCTTCAGGTGCTTGCCCTTTTTCTGCTTCCTACAAATCCAATGCGATCAAGATACAGAGGACCTGCATAAAAACCAGATCATATTTTATTTCACATGTAAATAAAGCATTTTTATTTACACACTTATTTGTTTAAGAAAGTTATTTCTGGGATTGATGTAAATTTTCCACATCGAGGAAAATAAATTAAACCGCTTTTTTTCTGGAAATGCAAGCTAATGTCGTTTTTTTTTTAACTTTCAGCGCGGGAAACTGTTGAAGCTGACACCGTCGACCAGCGCCTTGGAAACACGAATCGTCGCGGAGTGTGGTTTTTTCCGTCTCGACAATAGCTCTGTTTTGGACTTACCTGCCAAAAAGTGCTACACATGGATCCGTCCAGCAGGGAACCTTAACAGCTCCAGAAAGTAAGACCCTGCCCCTGCACCTTAAACCAAGCTGCTGGCAGATAAACAATTTTATGTGGATTATGTGCCAAAAATTGCTTGGCGCGAGCAGTAACCAAACGGTTATGCGCATACTCGCTGCCTTCTCTAGTAAGCCGCTGGGCACAGCAGTGGCTGCTTACACAGAACTACCGGGCGCTGGAAGAGTTCTGACCCTCGCACAACCAGAAGCGGGGAAGTACGTTTTTGGTGGGGGTTCCCGGACTTCCGTTAATAAGTGATGTGGAAGCACACCGTTACTGTTGTAGTTCGTCTTTATGTGGACTTTACTATCAGCGGCGACCATCCGGATGATTGTTCTGATTACAACAGCAGCAAGAAGTGGTAAAGATGACTTCTCTGTCTTTCAAAGGCTCGTTATCGCTGTCCACTGGATTAATCACTATCCAGCGGATAGCGTGGTTTTGTTTAATTAACACTTATCCACTTTGTAGCTATTTTATGTGATGAATAGCGTTATCCAGCCATGACCTTTAAAATGCTCAATTCTGGCAGCTGAGACTTAAGTTAACATACTGTAAAGTTGGGTGCGGAGCCTTCACGACTGTTTGCAGCCTGGTAAATGATGCAATTTGTTTACCCATGGAGCACCAAGCAGTTACAAGAACTCGTTCAGAAATGTCCGTGCATTGGAATTAGAATTTTGAAATGTTGGAGCAAAGCTATATAGAGCTGCCTGAATTCGGGGCTCATGCAAAGGCATACAACAGCTATAAAGGAAAACTATTTTATTGTGCCTTTTGAGAACCTTCAATATTTTGCTTCGAAAGATCAAACCCTTGGCAAACTGAGACGAAAAAGACCGCGACTTTCGCGTAGAATTTGTCAAAAAGCTTAATTTTGCAGCCGCAGTTGGCAAAGTTTGCGTATACAACCATTCGATCTAGCAAGATCTCTCTACAACGTTTAAAACAATAGGCATAACAGGTGTACCTATGCGAATAACAAGTCAGTGCTCGGCTATTTTAGCTTTAGGCATTTTGACCTTCTCTTAACAAATTAATTTCATCTTACTGCTGCCGTAATTGCGTTTAAGGGTCAAAGGGTTAAGTTGATTGTTATCTTTTAATTCGTCGTTCAGGATAAACAAAAGCAAATAGCTTATTCTGGGGCATTCCTTCAGAGCTTGCCAAAGACAGACTGGCGAGACCAATGTAAACAGTTTCCTTCATACGCGTGCTCGAGTATATAAACGGCAAATATCGTCTTTTTAATGAACATAACATGAATTGATAGTATATATGAAATAATTCATATTTGTACTGCGCTGGTAGATGAAACTGAAATTGCTTAAATTGGAAAATTTACTGCGATGATCACACTTCACTTCATAACATGAATTGTTGTTAATTTATTAAAAACAGAAGTTAAAAGAGATCTCGTCTATTCATTTTTTTTGCAGCTTTAATATGGGGAGATCCTCATTTCCATTACTCTTGATAACAAATCGTTTACATTCAATGGACTTGGTGAGTACACACAATGGTTGCTATTGACGACGGAACTTTTGAGCTGCAGGCGCGTACTAAGAGAACCAGCGGTAGAGGCCTGGGAACAGTGTTTTCAGCAGCTGCAGCCCAAAGAGATGAACACGCCTGCATGGAGGGACGAATCAACACTAACGGTAATCCTAGCCTTTCTGTCGTTTATTGATGTTATTCATTGTGTGAGGGTTTTCCGGGATATGGAACTGCAAATGTCAGAGATAAGACAACCAATTAGTCACAGTTTCACATCTTGAAAGGTTTAGCCTGAGTTTTTCAAGTTCGTTGTTACTTGGTCATCCTTGTCAATCTTCTCCATCCTTAACCATCCTTGTTCCTTAGTTTATGGTTTATAATGACCTCTTTGGTGTTTGTACTGTCTTAGTAAACTAAGTTTTTCAGGCTTCCTTCAATTGAAAAGTAATTTTGTACATGGCTAAAATAATTGAAAATGCCTTGACTGAGCGCTTCTTTAACATCACACCTCTCGTTGTACTAGGGTTGACAATATAATTGCTACTTATGATTTTATCGTGGGCAAGCGAGATACCTTGCTATCAGAGCCTTAACCATCACAGCTATTGCGAAGGACTAGCAGCCCGTCATGGAAAGAATGAAACTCATGTTACAGAAGAGGGCGTGTAAATTGTGGCTGGGGTACTTCAATTCAGTGCTTGTCAAATGTCACATTAAAGTGGTCATAATGGCTCGATAAAAGGCGAAGGCAACTAGCTTGTTGCTCTCGAAGTAGGTAGTGGCATTTCTACCCCCACCCCCCCACCCCTGGTTGGGATGCTATTCCATTACAGGTCCCCAGCATTCTGCCAGGTTGCCCCAATTATAAACAGTACCGACTCATACAACTGGGTGGAGAGAAGCACAACACAACGCAAATGTCCCAAGCCATGACTCGAGCCCGGACCGCTCGATCTGGAGTCCGGTTCCCAGTTGTTCGAAGCCTGAATAACACTATCCACTAGATAAATCAACTATCGCAGATTAAGTGTTAAAAACTTCGTTATCCACTCGATAGTGGATTTATCCAGTTGATATAGCGTTTATCCACCTTTTGAACAACCTGGATCAGTGCGCTAACCACTTTTCAGTGTTCCATACTTGAATTGAACTTCGCATTTTTGTACTGAAGTCCTTGCTTTTTCATTTCTTGACAGATGAACTAGAAATTCTCGTTGCGGGAGTCAAACAAAACATTTTCCAACCTTACATCGACAGGAACGTTGGTTCCAGGGGCTTACATTACACTGATTGGGAGAGATCAATGAATCAGTTGTGGCCCTCTTCCCATCTGGGATCTCAGTTACATTTGTCAGTGTCTCCAAGACTCTAGCTATTGCGTTTGCGACGGGCCCGAGCGTTTTTTAAGACTCGTCCCAGAGGCCTGCTGGGGACGTTGGAATGCTGATTCCTACCGATGACTCCACGACGCCTGACGGAACAGTGCTCGGCGGATGAACGCCGAGCACCGCAAAACAAATTCATTATGACTTTGGATTAAAATGTAAGGCTCTTTGCTCTAAACTTCTTAAAACGTGCTCTGTCACTACCAAGCAGGTGTAATGGAGCTATCTTCAATTATGAATAAATAGAAACTTTACTCTGGTACAAAACTTTTCAGAGACGATTAATTAATAGCAACTGTGCGCACGTGTGTCGCGAGCGATGAGAGAGAGGCAAAATTTCGTTGTGTGAAAACATTCTTTTAACTGACATCTGGTTCTGTTGATGAGTTGGTGGTAAGGGTTAGCCACAAACCCTGCAAAATGTACACGTCGGCTGCAAAAGTATTAGAACTTTTTTTATGCGGCATCACTTTGAAAAAGATTCATGAAAAAGATTAGCGACAAGTTTCACTATAACAATGCGAAACTTGTTCCTTGAATAGGGCTATTTTTTCGCGGGTGAACTTTTTTTTAAACACAGATTATACCACCGGTTTTTTTTTCCAATTCATTATTCTAGGGGCAAATAGACGCTTCTCTCAATTCGCTGTTCACTTACCAAGCGTCACGAAAGTCCCCTGATGGGTTTTTTTTTTTTTCCCATGGATTCTCGATTACGCTGCCAATGTTACTAGACAACATCACGTGGACGTAATGACTCGTTCAGACAACAGGCGAGAGAAACGTCTGTGGACATAATACCAACTGTCCCTGTTTTGATGGCGGCTGTGAACTATTGACCACTCCTTTTGGTGTAGCCACAAAAAAACTGGAGGAAGATAATCATCCAATAAACAACAAGCTAGGTAAAATATCCACGACATATACCTTGTGAAAGGCAAACAAAGATGTAATTTTCGACGTATTACTACGCTACACGGGTGGGGGGGTGGGGAAGGGGTGCCTACTCTTTGTGAAGTCGTCAGGGCATACTCGTCGGACATCGTCTTAGTGTTGTAAATCAAAGATTCTGGTCTCACTTAGGGTTTTCAGGACGAATGCCACTACTTTTAGGCCGTCGTCAAGTATAATTAGGGTTGTTTGCACAGAAATAAAAGCCACTCGCATTCGGTTTAAAGTGGTATCTTTTAGGGGCCAAATATTAAAGTGGTATTACGACCAAAAAAAAAAACCATTCTTTTGTATTTGGATTTCAAAACTATGTTACTAAACACTAACTGACCCAAGTTTTAAGTATGATTTTAAAAGACATCTGACTATTTTAACTGGAATTTTCTTACTTATTGGTCCGCGCCATTACTAACTTTGGGTCGAGGAGAAAAGGACATTTTTGGAATTTGCATGATGTTGTAGTCGTTTGGCCAGGTTGTTGCAACAATGTTGCGCCAAGGCATGCGCACTAGTTCGATTTTCAACTCGCAACATGTCGCAACACGTTTGCAACAGGGTGGCCAAACGAGTGTAACATGTTGGCGCCTAACAATGTTGTGATCTGTTTGCGTTCAAATGTTGGGATGGTTTGGCAGGAGCTTGCAAATGCTGGGCCAAAAATGTTGGTAGATATGTTGCGTTTGGATGTTACTATCGTTGTTGGCCGGGGCTTTATTAAGTGTTAAGCGAGCACGCTTTTCAAAATTTGAATGAAAAAAGAAACTGATTCGTTTTTGATCATAGTAACACTTTAACTGAGCCATCTTAGCTATCGGTGCAATCCAAATTACCCAACGGCTGTCCCCGACGTTTCACATGGTGTTTTCCCCTTCCTTGGGGATAGTAAGGTGGCTCCCCATAGGTTTTACGACCCCACGAGAACTTAGAACGCAACCTTCAGCGATCTGTGAAAACATCTTTTAGACGTCAGCTTAATTTCTCTAACAATCTCTTTTCATCTTTACAAAGCAACTTTCCCGCCTCACATTTACGGACCGCAAGTCATCAACGCTACTATAAATGAAACCAGTTGAAGTGCTCATCACAGCCAGCCACAACTACAGCAGCTCGTTTTGTTTTTTCCGTCCAAATACTTTCCAAATATAGAAATCGTCGCCAATACCTCGCAGAATCTGGTAATTCGATGGCGGGCCGATGTCCACACAGAAGGTTGGTTCTGAATTCCCCCTAGAATGATATTTGTACTTTGAGGATGTTTTTTGACTACCATTTTTACTAATAGATTAACTCATTTTCTGTTTGTCTTTGTTTGCCCGTGTGTGTCTGGTTTTTCTGACTGCCATTCTACCCATCCATGCAGTGTGCTGTCACATGTTTGGAGTTTGGTTTTGTTTCGTTGCGTTGCTAACCACTGAGCACACTTTTTGGGAAAGGGGACGAGGAAAGCTTTCGCAGAGAGCTTGTTTTGCAACGCTGTGTGAATATCTTACAACAGCAACAAATGCCATCTTGTTGTCAACCTGTCAAGGCCTGATTCTTTTTGATGCCTTATTTCGTAAATTGTTTCTCTGATTGACAGGTTGAGCCTGTGTTTATCGTCACCCTCAGCAACATTTCAGCCTCGGAGCTCCGTCCCCTGGTTCGACTGTGTCCATGTTCAAAATACTGGCAGCTGCGTCAGATGATGAAGACGTTCAGCGACAGCTGGATAGTGGCGAAAGATTTATTGTATTATCATGTGAATGTCCCGCGAGACTCACGGACAGTTCTGTGAAGTAACTTTGACGCTTGTGTAGAAACAATGATCCTTGTTTCCAGGCGTAGAGTGCGTTAATGTTCCACCTGATGTCAATCAAACCGGATTCACGTGCGGTCCGTGCCCCAGTGGTTACCATGGAGACGGTGCTACGTGCACTGGTATGAATGATAAGTTCCCGCTCGCCTCAAATCGAGTTATCTAATGCAGCTCAGGAAATTTTTCCATTTTTTAGAAACCTCATTTGCACCCTGTTCTGTCGGTTGCGTAACGCTACGTATCTGTTAGGCATAATTTTTTTATTAAAAGTAGAGGATTATTAACATGGCTGCTCGAAGATACGAAATTTATCTTCTCGTGTTGAAAAATACTTCATACGCACACTTGAAGATAAATTTCGTATCTCTGCGCGGCCTTGGAATATCCTCTATCTGTGCACTTTCTAAGGTCTTCAGATTGAAAAAGTAAATCTTACCCTAAAGTAATTTAAATATTCATTTTTTTCATTTACTCGTTAGACATTGATGAATGTACTGATCACGTGTCCGGATGTAGCCAATCCATGTATCAATGCGCCTGGTTTCGTATGTGTGTGTGGACTGTAACTCCGGGATATAAAATGGAGAATGATGGCGTCACCTGTAGTGGTAAGGTTTCCTAGTTACGAACAAAAAGACTTTCAGAACATGTAAAATTTTTATATTTAAGGCCTAGAGATGATGGCTAGTGAAAAGGCCCACGTTCAATTTATCAATATTCTACTGAAACACTGCTCCAAAGCTTTCGGGTCAAAATTGTAATCTTTTTTTTTAAGTTTCTTTTGTCTCTCAATTCCTAACATACCTTTTATAGAAATGAACAAGACCAAATATAGAAGTTTGCCCTGAAAGCCTTGGAGCCATGTTAGAATATTTTATATATCGAACTTGGCCTATACTAACTTAAATACTAAGCTGCGCTCTTTTGGGATGATCTGGATCGGGATCAGTGACCAAAATACTCGGATCATGGTGCATCAAAGGAACCGATGATTCCACTCTGATCATGGATTCATCGGCTCCTTTGATTCCCCATGATCCGAGTGATGTTGGATCACTGATCCTGATCTAGGTCAACACAAAGAATGCATCCTTAACTCCTCTAGAATACTGCCTGGTGGTGATGATCCTTAGACGGTAGGCTATTGTTATAAAGTACTGGCATTTCTACAAATTGAATATAGGAAATGTAGCGCAAGTTATCATAACAGGGAAGGAAAGAACTACATTCTCTCGGTCTTTAATGTCTAATATTTGACCATTGAAACTGTTGCTTGTGATGTCTGCTGGCCTTAAGACCCCGTGTAAAGCTTGTAGGAGGGGGGCGTTGGGATTTTCGGTTTGGCGGATTTGGCCAAGTTTTGGTTCGGTTTTTCGGTTTTCGCTCTTAAAAGTTGCGGTTTTTCGGTTTTGGTGTTTCGTGCGGTTTGCGGATTTTCTCCAATTTAGCCTTCGGTTTTCGGTTTTTGTCAACAATGATGGCGGTTTTTCGGATTCTTCTGCCCAATTTATTTTACGGTTTTTCTGGTTTTGCCAAGGACGTCACCCCTTGCAGTCACGCTAAAACTGTAATTCCGAGGGACCACTTACAGTTAGAGGAATGCATGACAAGCCTAGTCTCTTTAGCAGCCGTTATTTGGGTCGTAATCTGCTGCCAAGCAGCCCGGAGGAGGTACGTGGGTTAATTTTTGCCCTAAGTACTTCATGTATCCCTTCCAGATATTATAGTGATACATATTCTATGCTACGTTCTAAATACACTATCATAAGGGATACACCAAGTACTTACCATTTTTGCTGGGTATGTGCCGCTGGCCTCTCAGAGCCCCTACCCCATTCTAGTCTATTCTGTAGTCAATAATAGATTCCATCTTAGTCACTTTTAGGCAATTAATATGTAATTCTCGCGATCCAACTGAACTTAGTCACTGTCATTTAGTATATACCTTATATTGAATAAAAACACTTAACATTGTCACTCACAGAGCAAACAATCTTTTACGTTTGCTAGACGGTAAATATGAAGAACTGTCCCCAAAAGTCAGAAAATGTGCGACCCAATTCTTGTAACTCTATTGAAAATGCGACCCCATGATAGTCAGGCCAGTCGTGAAAATGCGATCCCATCCAGCGGCACATCCCCATTAGCCTCTAATAAGAAAGTACCTACCTCCGGGCCAAGGAGTCTATGAAAAGATCAAGATAACATCAAAGCAGAAGACTGGACTATCGAGTTTCTATAGCTCAATTGTGAGTTGTCTCCCCTTTTCGTCTCGGGAATAACATTGCCGGCTCACTCGCTCCGTTCACGTGGAATAAAAGCGAAGGAGAGACCATTTGGTTGTAAAATAAGGTAGTTTGGTTGTAAAATGGGGCTTCCATTGTGCCTGCACAAATGAAAATTCTGACAATGGCAATCAAAAAGTAACTTCATAATGTAGTGTCCTTTTTACTCAAAAATCACCTATAAAATGGCAATTTGTTTCTAGTTTCGCATTGCTATAGGTCTGTTGAGCCGATTTACGTAAAAAAGGAGCTTTTTAGGCTACGATATTTTCTGCACTCACAAGGAAATAATCAGAAAGAACTTCGGAAAGTAAATAAGTTAATACGTATAAAATAATAGCAGAAAGGGAGATTCTTAAGACTACCAAAGCTTTGTGAGTTAGGAGTTTTGTTCAGGTTTTCGGTTTTGGACGAAATTTCTTGCGGTTTTGCGGTTTTGCGGTTTTCGGCAATTTTTTGCGCGGTTTTTCGGTTTCTAATAACCCCCTACGCCCCCCTCCTTGTAACATCTCCGCTTATATTTAAGGTGGTGAAATTTGCGTCAGTACTGTTAGAAGTTCTGCAGAAACAATTTATCAAACTACAGTTTCTGTCAGATTGGGCATATCGATGTAATCTGCATACCGTAAAATCCCACGTTGAAGCCCTGGGCTTACATAACTTCATAAGGGGTTTTGGGACAGACAGACAGACAGACAGACATGTTTATTTGGAGTCTTATACAATAAATTGTAGATCGACCACAATTTCCAAATAACTAAAAATTACAAACAACATAAATATACATGGCTGAAAAATTATTTGGGTGGGCTCATAAACGGGGGGCGGGGGGGGGGGGGGGAGGGGCGTTTATCCGGAACAATATCTTTGTTAGCAAATAGAAGGGCTTATATCCGGGGTAGTGTATGACCTGGAAGACTTTAACGTGGGATTTTACGGTTATTTCACTATTTTCTTTATTCCATATATCAAATTGCATTTTTGCAAGAAAACATTTATGGAATAAAGACCTATAAGGTTTCTCGATTAGCAGTTTCGATCTGCAGCCAGAGACTCTAACAGACCAATGCTCATTCGTATTGTTTTATTCTATAAGATGTCAACGAGTGTGTGGATTCCAATGATTGCATGCAGACATGCACCAATTTTCCTGGTGGACGAAATTGTTCTTGCTTAGAAGGATTTAACGTTGATCCCATGGATGCCACCGCTTGCATACGTAAGTTTACTAGATGTTTTGCTTTTGCGACTAAGGTTGTTGATTCAAAATTAGTCTCTTTATTAGTATCTTCAATGTAACTAGTACTTGAGACACTTTTTGGCGGAATATATTTTCAAATTAACAGCAATTGCACGATGCAATAGTTCCGAAGTGGGCTGCCAACAAGTTTGTGTCGAGGACCACGGACATCAAATGTGTTCTTGTTACAAAGGATACCAGCTGCTTGCAGACAACAAATCATGCGCAGGTAGGTCAAAGGAACTGAAAAAAGGTTATGAATAGGTAGCCTATATACCTATGTATTTTATAAAGGTGTTTCTGAAGAGTTTCCGAAGTACTATATATGTAGCCACCGTTCAAGAAGTTTACCTAAAAGTGAAAGTATGCAATAAAGACCTGTTACTCAATGGAGCAAAAGTAGCTTAAAGGTAATCTTGGATTCCAAATCATAAATTTATGTCTTCAGTTAGAGTTTTTTTTTACCTCTTTTGGGTGCTGGGCTTTTCATTTCTGTGAGCTTTTAATTTCAAATACTCCACTAAGCGTCATATTTTAAACCTACTCTTGTCTCCGTGTTTGGAAATGTGGTAAGACTACTTCCCTCGTGTTTGATATATATTGCTTAACAAATTCTTTGCAAACCACCTTTGTCATTTCAGATATCAATGAATGCACCACACACAGACACCGATGCTCACAGAATTGCCACAACACAGAAGGAGGATACACGTGTTCGTGTGATCCTGGTTACGAGCTTGACTCAGATCAAATGACTTGCAATGGTAAATGTGCTATGTTTAAGATCTTCCTGTGATCGTCGTTCACTGAGACAGTGCAAAATTTGCAGAAAAACAAGATCAATTACTCACGGGGACTTTCATTAAGAAGGAAAAAGGGACGAAGATTTTTTGTATTTTGCAAACGAAACATATGTTGATTAAACATTTTTACGATTCATATGGGAATACGACCGGCTTATAACTTTGTCGTATTTTAAATTTTGAAATATGTTCAGTCCCTCTAAGCCAGCTATCAAGTGCACCTCGTGTTCCTGCAGGGCACGATATGTTATTTCCGCAGTTATTATTCAGCTCTTATTTGATTTTCACCTCCCTCCCCGAATCTTTGTACTTTTTCACCTTTCCCTCTTCGCCAAAAAAAAGAACGCCCTATCGCAGGTTATGAATGACTAGACAAGGCAGTCATGATGGTAGTAAAAACAGCGGAAGGCTAGTAGAAATTTTTGATAATGACAACAAAAAAGGAGGGGATGAAGTCATATGAAAACGAAGGGGTCCTCTGATGTTAAGTATTGGAACAGAAAACCCGTTCAGTAGACTGTAGTGTAATCAGGTTATTACTATTCATGTGATACAGTTTAGTTACCTGAAATATATTGTTCGTTACAGATATCGACGAATGCGGTCTGATAGATGTGATATACTGTGGTGATCCATTGAAGCTTTGTATCAACACTTTAGGATCATTTCATTGTGAATGTCAGGAGGGATTCCAGTTGTCCAGTAACAACTTTTGTGAAGGTTGATTGATTTGTGTGGTTGCCAGAGTAAATTAAACTACTGAGCTAAATGGAAATGGATGTTGTTTTATTGCAACACCAATTCTCAAAACTAAAATCCAACGAAATCAATAGCAGACAGTGGGAATAACTGATATTTAGTAAATAAACCCCTTCAGGCGGCTGGTATGTCGGCTGATAATGTCCGCGGCTGAGAGATTGTCCGAAAAATGAACATTTGGCCGAGAAGCGAAGCTTCGAGGGCAAATGTGAAATTTTGAGGACAATCTCTCAGCCAAGGACATTATCAGCCGACATACCAGCAAGCCAGAAAGGGGTTTATTTATTTTATAACCCTCCCATTAATTTTCAGTTCGCAATAAACCGCTCGTAAACTGATGATAAAAAAGCCATTGGTGATCTGATGGCGAATGCGGTGATTGACGTGAGGGAGCAAAGTAAATTTGATTGGTTTAACTAACTTTATTTCCACTGTGATTGGACCAAATTTGACAAGCTGTCAACTGAATTTAATTCTCGTAACGCCCCTTGGATCAAAAACTCGAAAACTTAGCGCTTTTGGTTCATATATTCCGACGTACTGTTCATAAACTTGACTAGAAAGAAATGTATTTCAGTCTCAGAATTTACGTCTGTGAAACACGGAATGTGTAAAATCTGTAGCACTTGAAGGTGGACTGATTTTTCGTCGCTCTCTCGCTTGAAATGAAGTACTTCAGCCGGTTGTTGTTGTTTTGAGCTAAAGGTCACTGCGGTTTCATCTCGCGTTGGTTTTCACGGCCTCTCTTTCCGAAGTAGAGAATGGTGTTAAACCATGCCGAATTTGCAAAACTTTCTGGAGCATTCAGACCAAGCTTCGACTGTATGGTTTTCCTTCCACTGAATTTTCTGGTTTCTGCGTAAAAAAGGTTTCAATATGGTTCAAGTGCCGGTTCAAGTGCAACTGGAATTTTTGTCTCCTTCCTCCACCGCTAAAGTCGGACGCGAACGGTTGGTTTATTTTATAGTTAGTTATCACATTGTATTAAATCTTTATTTTGTAAAATGAATCGGTTTAAATTTACGTAGGACTAAATATTAAAAGTCTACTCGTGACTTTCTCCACCTTCAAAGACATTGACAGCGTATTTTGGTGACTTTATTGTACTTTCCGGAACAGCACTTGCCATCAGCTTTTTAATGTAATCATCGCTAGACTCAGTAACACCAGTTTGGTTTCCTTCCATATTAAATAAGAGAAAAGAAAAGTTGAAATTCTTGGGCTGACTGTTTTTCCTCGACGGAAACAATCAGAGGACAAATATCGACGCGGGCGGGGGTTATTGCGTGATACCTGTCCGGCAATTTAGATCACGTGACGTAAAATAGCCAATAAAATCAATCAAAAATTAATGGATGGGTTATAATTACATTTAGCCTAGGGTACAAATCTGCTGCTTTCCTTTGATGAAAATGTATCAGTAAAAAAACTATATTGTCTTTGTATCAGAAATTACTCCAATCACAGACGGACCATCCTCAACAGGACACCCAACTTCCGTCAAAATCGATCAGGTTCCAGATGGTGCGATCAACAATGCTGTCGCCATGACGATAAGGAAAGCCGATTTATCTGAGGTAAACAATACTGTTGAATAAACATGCTCGGCTGTTACAAATTTAGCCATGCAGTACGTCATTGTCAATTGACTTCATCTGTTAACTAGAAAAGCATTGTTCCGGTAAGGTGGGTCGTCAACCCCAAGCAAAATTTTCAAGATGAAAAAAGTCTTGATATTTAAGCTTAGTTTGGCTCGTAAAACTTTATCATAGATGAGGTTTTCTTTTTAACATTTCATTTTAAATCCGCACTTGCCCAGCTACTTTTATTCTCCCGACCAACTCTTTTTGAACATATAAAAAAAATAGCTGTGTTTTGTGAAACGTCTAACAAACTTCTTAAAGGAAAGCTGTAAGCAAAACGAATTTAAGATATAATGACTTAAAAGGAAAAATTTTCTTTTCACAGTGGGAAGATGGACTGTCTCAGGCCTTTAAGGAAATTGTTGTCCAGGTCGTTGTGGAATATTGTCAAGAGGAAAATTGTTATCATTCTAAAGTAAATAAAAGGTGAGTTTGATAATAGCAACAGGTCTGTATTACATTAAGCAAAACATAACTTGGACCGCGTGATTAGCACGAGCACAGGCATAAATTGGGTAAGACTGGCCCGTCACATCTCTTAAGCGGGCATGGTGACCTATCATTTTTATTGTGTTTTTCGAAACAGTACTTGGCAGAGAACATTCAGGGAAAGTTTCAAAAAAATTCATCGAAAAATTTCTGAAGAATCACCTTAACACGAACGCGGCATTTAACCCAGTATCACTCCTAATTGCTTTTTTTACATCGAACAGATACAGTATTTAGGCTCCTGCAGTGTGGGTCGGTTTGCCTCGAATGTGAGTGTAGCTTTACCAATAAATATCTTACTATATGTGTTTGGTAACAACTGACAAACAGGAGATACCTATCTATAGAAACGTCGTATGAATGAATAATAATAACATTTCTTTATATAATTTGTCATAGATCAATCAACAGTAGGAGCGTAACAGCAAGTGTGCATCTTTTGAAAAACTTTCCACGAGAAGTACAAGCTGACCTAATCCTAGCCTTTTACGTCATCTTACATTCCAATGAGCAAGAAAACCTCGTTATGACTCAGGATGCGTTACTGCAGGTTCTGAAAATGTCAGCAGCATCTGTATCATCTAAACTCCGGAAACAAGTTTACAGCATCCGGGCATACTATGCGGATGGAGGTACAACTCCCCCCGTGAGGCCCGGATTGATACGTCACAGCCCAAGTGGATCATTATTGGTGTTTCTCTTGCCGTTATTGTTATCATGGTGATCGTTGTCGTCGTTGTCTGCAGGTAATCAATCGGGCATTTTGCAAAAGTATTATTTTTGATTTCAGGGCAGGAGCCCATAATGGGCTCCTGTTTCAGGGTGACTTTTCTCTCTGATAAAGCCACGAAGAGATGCCTTTTTTGCTTAACTCTCCGATAATTATCATGAAATCAAATAAGAGGTTTAGTGTGCACATTCTGACATGCAAACAACAAGAAGTAGGGTTAGATAGAAACTAAAATGTTTTGCTAGAGTACAAGCAAAGATGATAGGCGTGCTGTCTTCGCAAAGTATCTCAAGGGTTGAAAATCCCAGGCATCCAGTTAAAAGAAAAAGATATTTTACACGTTTAGGTCAAGGACAAACAAACATTGACACACAAAAAGGTGATAGAAATAAGCCAAGTTTAGCTAATTACCAGTAGACTGAAGTTCTTAAATTGAAAAACAGTATTCATATCCAGGGAGAGCGATGTCAGATATCTAATAATCTGTAATAATTATTTAATATTTAATAAGCCAACATGATGCAATGATGATATGTCATGTTGCTAGGGAACATCTTAGTGACGAGACCATGACCATGCATGACCATGGTTTGCAATGTTGAATGCAGATCTAGCATTGCATGGGTGAAATAAATTAAACTAGCGACTAGTAATTTTGAAGCGAAGTTTTCTTCAATATACCATTTTACTTCCTGTGCTGTTTTTCAGGCGGCGCAGACAAATATCTCGTCAACTGGAAAAGCATGGCAGTAAATCCCAGTTCATTCTGCGACAATGGGCTGGAACGCCAGAAGAGACAGTGTTTTTTTGGAATAACTAACCAATCTACTAGACTATAAACTAATGTAGTGATACGCCCTTCTTCATGTGTAGGGCAGACTAGCTAATTTAAGTAATGTTTCTCATCACTAAATTCTTTGAACAGCGGAAGTGAAAAGAATACCCGCATGAGTGTAACGGCTTCAAATCATTAACTGGTGAATCAGTCATGGAAGTGAATTTCAGTAGCTGCTATAATCATATGAATAAATGCTTTTATACCATGCCATAGATACTACAGCCAATCAGAATGCAGGAAAACCGTTGTATATTTTAAAGTATTACACCAAAGCTTCTCGTCATGCGTCGCGGTATGTCGCATTGATTGTTTTGACCACTGTATTTACTGTGGCTTAGTATAGAATAGTTATGCAACGCTCTCTCGTGGTATACTTAAAGGTTAACGCACTCAGCGAGGGAATTATCGGGATTTACCTGCACTCGTTCACTAACAATGAACGAGAAATTTCAATACCACACAAGGCCGCCTCGATACGCCTTTGATACATGACGTAGGATAGACTGGCAAATAAATTTTGTCAATAAGTAATAATTTATAAGTAACTGACTTTAAAATAAACAAGAATAGAACAATTCCTTTACCGACTCAGTTGATGTAGTCTTCATAATGATTTTCATAATGTTTAACGTTTTGTTTCTCATAAAGCGTCCCTGAGAGAACGTGAACTCTAACTGACTGTATAATCGTTTTGCACAAAACCACATAAACACGGTTACCTTGCATACGGCAGCTGCGCCCGCAGTACAAGCGGCAGTCAAAAATTAGGTGTCCTACCGAAACGACACGATAATAGCCTTTATCTTCGCAATTAACAAAACTAAAGACAGTGAGTAAGTTGCTGTGGCCTTTACTAGTAGTTAACTTGACAATTCTGGGTTAAATTTGACGATGAAAAGCATATTTTGTTCAAAATAACACAACTATTCGCCTACCTGACGACACTCGACGAACTACGAGCGAGGTGCCATGCCGAACACCGGCGGTCCATTTTTGGCGCCAAATTAAGAGCTTGGAGGCACAAAATTTTTCATATTTTTCACTTTTTACAATCTAATATGGTTTTTGAAATTGCAAGTCCCTTTTTTGCATATTTAATGCCATTTCCAGTGAGAAAACAGGCTTGATTTCAGTGCCTTTCCTGACTTGTTAACTTGACGACAGGACACTAAAATTTTTCCCGCCCGCTGAATGCTGATTGGCCAATTCAAATTTCCCGCGCGCCAGCCGTATGCAAGGTATATGTAATAGTAATTGGACCAAGGGGGGTACAATTCGGGGATTAATCGCGCGAGTTATTTCAAAATCGGACAAGCGCGAAGCGCGAGGCCAATTTGAAACTACGAACAATCGTATCTATAACAAATTTTGGAATTAAAAATGTATTTTGGGAAGTTCTTTTGAGCGAAAATATCTGTAGCGCTTTTCAAAATTATTAAAGCCATTAAAGCGCGCGTAATTGACGTGTAATACCACGTGGGTGTCCAATTACAGGTATCCAATTACTAAAAGTTCAAATGGGGCACCTGTAATTGGATACCCATGTGATCGCGCGCCGACTACGTGACAAATAGGCGCGCGGAGAACCAATCACAATCGAGGATTTTGTTATAGATACGATCAGCAGTGTAAGCATAATGTCACCCATGCAACAGGCCAATGAATTCTAAATTTCCTTCAAAACATATAAATAGGGCTTGAAAGTTTTGTCATCTCAAGCTTATTTGTTTAGAAATATTTTTCTCTTGTTCTCATTTTCCTGATAAGAATAATATTCTAGTTTACACAATGTTTGCGTAGCAAATTTAGGTAGCTTAAATATTTTAGTGCGTGGCAATTCAATGTCATCGTAAATTGCATTTTTACTATTTAACTTCACCTTGGATAACTGGGCGAATGAACCGAGTTTGTTCAGTCAAAACATAGATGTTAATAAAATGTTTATCTGAGTTCCGAGTGAATATTTAAACATTATCCTGAAAGATTAAATCAGTAGCTTTGTTTTGTAACAGGTCGATTGCTTCATGCAGTAGCAAAATGGTGAGAGAGAATGAAAGGTAAGATTGTGAAAGACGTTCAATGTTTTTTTAACTTGTCATGTAAAATAAAGATCTTTTGCCAAAAATATAAAGCAAATTGGAAGTCACTGTGCGTGATAAAAAAGCATTAAATTGTACTATACTAGGGGTAGAAGAATATGGGGGAAGATGGACTTTGACGAGTCCCCAATAACACTTTAAATTCATACATGTAAAGATGCCTTTACTAGGAGATACACTTTTGCTGAGAAAGATTGAAACCGTACTCACCATTTGAGATATTATGATGAAGTCCCTTCCTTTCCAAAACAAACATTAAAGGGGCAGTATCTCGAGAGGTCTTTTAAGTTTTTGTGCAAAACATATCCTAGAATCACAAAGGGGATCCACTGATCAACAAAATATCCTTTAAACGACAAATAGGCATAAATTCAATCGCTAAGAGATTAATGATTTTTAGTGATTTTCCTCGAAGTAACATTGTCAAACTTGAAAATGTCGGCCCGACGTTAACAAATTTTAGACCACTTCTTTCCTACTCGTCCTTAGCCACAACACTGTAAACAACTTTAATTTGTGTCTAGTACGGTGCATTTAGAGTTATACCGACTGCCCCTTTGATACTTGTTCTTCATCACCCATATCATGCTCCCTTTAACATCAAATAACCTACAAGTGGAAAGTGATCGCTGATCAATTGTTGCGTTTTCAAACTTCTCTGACGCAGTGTGGACGGAAAACATCTTAGCCACTGCTTGGCATTTATGAATATTTTGCTTCGGGTTAAAACCAACAAAACACGGATGAGTCTTTAGTCCTTTCATCAACTCTTGACTGAACTATTTGTCATCTTAGTTTACTTCATACTTATTGAGATCTTCGATCTCACGACAAAGCCATAGGGAACTGACTCCTTCATCCAATCACAATCGCGAAACAATTTTTTCACACGTGGGAAAAGCGTTTTATCCAATCAGAAATCAGCTGTCAAAATGAATCAGGCAGCTCACAACACATTCACGTTCACGCGCTTCAATCTTCATATACAGAGGTTTTTAGAGTTTCCACAAGTTTACCCTAGTTTTCTCCCGAATTAGCTACAAACCACGGACAATGGCGGGTGGTTAAAACAGGATCATCGCTGTATCACCTTTGCCCATTGAAGCCGATTTCATTCAGGAACAGCAGAACAAAAAACCCGACAATTCATCAGCTTGCTAGCGAATTCCTCAACCAGAAGGAAGACGCAAGAAAAGTTGAAGAAAGCAAACCAGATGTGGGTGAAGTTAACCAACAGGGCAAGGATTACGAACCATCATGTGTTAACCGGTTTTTGAAAGAAAGCAAATATCTCGTAAGCAATAGCGACAACAAAGAATGTCTGGAAGCTTAAAGCAAACGAATTAAAAGGACAAGGCAAAACAAGCTAAAAAAGCAAAAAGGCAAA
>JAHPZR010053578.1:42500-52500 GCA_019787425.1 Platygyra sinensis | reverse complement strand
TTTCTTTAAACTCTAATTAGACATTCAACCTTAGGGATTTTTGTATTGTAACAAAAAAGAACACTCCTTTTTTTTTTTCATGCAACATCTTTTTGCACCAGCTTGGGACCTGGTATCCGAGTAATTGTAAATTCCAAAATGTTTATTTCAGCGAAGACTTTTTTTTAACATCTCAACACAGGGAGCACACAATCTTGCTGAGTAGGGAGAGAATAAATAAAGGAACAAAAAGAATGAACAGTTTACCTGTGTCTCCTCTTGTCATCTCTTTTATCTTACGCGATTTTACTGCTGCTTACAAATCCTGTGTAACACTGAAGCGGTAAACTCGTACCTAGGCCTTTCCGCGCTCAGCCAAAAAATTTTTTTGTTTGTATAAAATTTGACAAGAGAGGCAACTGTTTGCCAAAACATTTTGAACGCACTGCGAACATCCGCTCGAATCTCTAAATTTCTTTGCTTTCATGAAACCAAACAAACACAAAATGAAGTCGAAAGATTTTTCTACAACTTGGCCGAATTTGTTTCGAATACTTTTGCAACAGTCGGATAATTTTGGCGAGTTTTGCAAAGTTTTGTCTCAATTCGCTTTTCGCAACATGATCGTACCGTTACCCAAATCTCAAACGCGTCATCCAGCGCGCGCTTGCGCTCCCCTCCCTCTCCCACACATGCGTTTTTGACACGACAAATCTCTACAAACCCCTCCCCTGGTTCGTTGTTTTTCTTACGTGTTCAAAGTCGTCCGATCTCCGCACGGAAACAAAACTGTCGTAAATAATACCTGAAGCGTTTTAGCGAGACTCCGCGATAATAAATGGGAGCTATGGAAGGATTTTGTAAAAACTTTTTACGTCAAAAAACCTATGTGGGAGAGTGAGAGGAGCACGAGCGCGCGCTGGATGACGTGTTTGGGATTTGGGTAACGGTACGATCATGTTGCGAAAAGCGAATTGAGACAAAACTTTGCAAAACTCGCCAAAATTCTCCGACTGTTCGCAAAAGTATTCGAAAACAAATTCGGCCAAGTTGTAGAAAAACCTTCCGACCTCATTTTGTGTTTGTTTGGTTTCATGAAAGCAACGAAATTTAGAGATTCGAGCGAATATTCGCAGTGCGTTCAAAATGTTTTGGCAAAGAGTTGCCTCCCTTGTCAAATTTTATACAAAAAAAATTTTTTTGGCTGAGCGCGGAAAGGCCTAGGTACGAGTTTACCGCTTCAGTGTTACGCAGGATTTGTAAGCAGCGGCTTTCCCAGTAAAATCGCGTAAGATAAAGAGATGACAACAGGAGACAAAGGTAAACTGTTCATTCTTTCGTTCCTTTATTTACTCTCTCCCTACTCAGCAAGATTGTGTGCCCCCTGTGATCTCAACTAGCCTCTACAATTTTTTACCATATGCTAAAGTTTCAAAAAAAAAACTTCTTATTTGGTTTTGCGTTCAAGCAAATTAGCTCAATGACCCCTTTCTCGGTCCCATATCGCGTCTTGGTGCAAATCTTATTTTGTCTTATCTTATATATGTACCGTCGACTGAATCTACCCGTGAACGCACAGGTGCAAAACATGTTTTCACGTGACGTCAAACGTCTGAGTTTCAGGTGTCAATCTTTGAAGTTTTTCTGCCCAAATGTGAAGTGTTGTGCTTAACGATTTTTGAAACTGCACACTGATCTTCGCCCAACTTCTGAGAAAAAATAATCCTGCGCAAGTTCTTTCACTTGATTCCGCAAATCGTTGAGAATGAGACGCCTTTCTGATAGTTTCTTCCTTCTTTGTTGATTAGAACCATCTTTTCTTTGAGCAGTGCCAAGAAGTAAAACTTCACGCTTGGGCGGTAAAACTTGAAAGTTTGACACCTGAAACTCAGACGTTTGACGTTACATGAAAACATGTTTTGCGCGAGTGCGTTCACGGTAATTGCAATCGACGGTAAGTTGGATTTGAGTTTTCCCGGCAAAGTATTCCATTTATGTGGTGGGGTAGAAAGGGTTCTCGACTACCCCCATGCATGTTGGTGCCCATCCAAATGTGCAGTAACCTGGTAGCCGTAGAGTGACAGAAAAATATGTCTTTAGGTTTTGCTATTGAAAAGAAAAGTAATTCATCAATGTTCCCAAAAATTGTAATTAATTTTTCTTCTAGTGAATGAACTGTTCATTTAGCAAAAACTTAGCGATAAACTCATCTTTTGACCTGCGCGAGAGGACTTCTCGGACCGCCTTAACAGTAATGTCACGCAGCGCACAAATTGAGAAATTCAAACGTCTTTTAAGTACCATGTAAAGCTTAAACGTTATAAAACGTCCTGTTCTTAGAGAGTCTTACACCTGGTGAACTAAAACTTTAGAAGTATTGGTAATTTGCATATGAAAACTGTTTATAAGGCTACAGAATTCTTATACTTATAGTACTGCAGTATTTGTTTACTTACTTTTACAAGCCTGAGTGTTGCACGTTTCCTCTTCCTTGCTGTCACCAACACAATACAAGCCCCCGTGCTCAGGAGCGGGGTTGGTGCAGCTTCGTGTACGCTCCTTGATACCCCCACCACAAGTAACGCTACACTCGCTCCAGGCCCCGAAGTCACTCCAACCTCCGTTTACTGGAACTAATCAAATTTCAAATGTTAAATCGAGGGCTAAACGAGTCTTGTTTATCACGGTTTCTAAAAAAGCAGTTTTGTGTGGAATCATTAGATGAATTAATAGGAGAAGCAGAAAGCAAGACACTGACATCATGGTTTCTTTCGCAGTTACATTGCTTACATTTCATTCCCTTGATAGTAACCCGAAGAATAAGACTTGGCTTATTTTTTGCTCTGGTTGGTCGTCTGATCTGTGATAAGCGGAGGTTCTAAAGCGGCTATTGACTTCTCTTAGCACTAAGCACTTAGCATTTCGGACATGACGTGAAGTTCAGCGATGAACCTTTCTTAGTAAGAGATCGAAGCATACCCAGGGGTCCCTGAGGTATTTAACTGATAGCTTAGTAACTCTTGGTGGGATGAATGTTTTAAAACAAATAGCTGAAAAAATCGCCGAAAAATTTATCGTCGACAGTAATTCAAACACCCCCTTCCAGAACCTAACAACATGCCAGCCTTATACTAACCACGCGTCTCAACCATGTCATTGATGACGTTCTTATTAAAGACGTTCCCGCGAAAATTTTCTACTCCATAAATTTTCTTCACACGAACTGCTGCGAACAGATAATGAAATGCTTGTTTCAGAAATGAAAAACAAAATTGCGGGTCACGGACTTCGTTTCAGAGCCAAAGCGCGTGGAAAACTAGTGTGATTTTGAAAAATTGTCGCTGTTAAATTAAGATGGTCTGCGGGGTTTTTAGCTTAAAAAATTGAATTTAATCAACAGAGACAAACTATCCTAGTATTAATTTATGCAAGTAAATCAGTTGTGTTAATAAAACGGAATGTTGACCCTTCAAGAGACATTTGAAACCGCCGCACAGATAAACAAAGAGCTGAAAAGAATGGAACTGGATGATGCATTTTGCAAAATATTCAAAATTATAATTATGAATTTGCTTGCGCAGACAGTCAAGATGCACAGATCAACGCGAGTGGCATGAGATGGGAGGGGTGGAGGGGTGTGCAGATGTTAGTTAACAGTTTTAAAAAGTTTGTCCATTCGTCAGTTGTCAGTTACGGTCTGGGTCATTTGTTAGTTAACAATTGGTTCATGCTTTAGCGTGCACTATCGAGTTATGGAGCACGCGGGAAGTTTGGAGAGCACGAAAGAAGCGTAAGAGTTGCCCTCGGCTATCGCCTCGGGCAACTCTTACGCTTCTTTCGTGCTCTCCAAACTTCCCGCGTGCTCCATAACTCGATAGTGCACAGCTAAAAGCATGAACCAATTGTTTTATAACATAGCCGGTGGACTTGTGCATCAAATCCGACGTTAAAAACGGCCAACAATATCAGAAGTGATTGTTCGCGGTAAGCGAAATGTTAAGCAAAATAGGAATTGGTTTTATTTCAAGCTTTCTGTTGAAAGCTCGAGTTTTATATTTAACAATTTTAAAACGGAAAAATTTAAGCTTACCCTTTAAAGGTTGCAACAGAGTTTGTCATTTGTTTGGTTTTACCAGAGTGTCTTTCTGTCAAAATTTGTTGCATTTCACCCTCGAACAGTGAAGCGAATCGTGACGGCGCTTTTGCAGAGTCTTTCCGAGTTTTCTCTTTTTCTGCCTCATTTAAGAACTCTAGCCCAAGAGAAAAGGTCGGGGAAAATTGTCTTGGGCCGAGTTTCTGTTTGTATCCATTATTGTCGCGAAATATAATATTTTTCCCCGCGCTGACAATGGCTGCTCGAGCGAAAAAAGTTGTCTGGTGAAGCGATTTGCTCACGCTATCAGCGAGCACTATCGGGATTTTGAGCACGCTTACGTATACTGAATTTGATTGCGTGGCTCTGCTAGCTATGTTATAATTTCAGTTAAGTAGCAGTTAATAATTAAATAAAGATCTAAAACTTCAACTAAGACACTTCCCAACAATTAAACCAAGACAATTTCGGAACGGTGACTAAAGCCAAGCAAGAATTAAAAATTTCTGGGAAAAGGTTCCTGAAAATCCGAAAATTGTTGAATTCTGTCGACCAAAGAAAGGTTCTGGTTGATGACGGTGACGGCAAATTCTGTGATGAACAGTTCTCTTAATCCCCTCCAAAATATGGACATTTAGGACGAAACTAAGCTACGCACCTGGTGAGAGTGGGATTCGCACAGAAATCTCACTAGGTCCCTCCCCGCTGTTGCGTTGCACTAAACTAATCCATGATGGTGTCGCGTCTCCTGCGTAACCGACAAGAGCTAATGATCCTCTGTAGTCTTTTAAGATGGGATCCTTGGCACCCAGTCTCTTGAGAGCGTCTTCGGCATCTGTTATATATTTTGAGCCTTCATCTTGAATGGTGACCAGAACGATTTTTCTGCAGTGACAGATAGGTAAACAATTAAGAGTGTATAAATCTGAGTTAAAAATCCTCCAGTCAGTTTTCAAGAGTGGTTTTCTGTAAATAGGGAAAAATCACGCAACAAGTCCAAAAGTTTGTAGTTTCTTTTATTGCTCCCAAGGACCTATTTGATGAGCTATATTATTCTCTATTTTCATGTAGAAAAAGTCCCAGCGAATTCAGTTTTTTGTGAAATATAGGAAAGTTTGAAATACTAGTCGATGAACTAAACAGCCCAAGGAATTAACATAAGATAGGGCATTTTAAGAGCGACTTGCTGTAACGGTCAACTATACCTATGCAAGATAGAAAAAATCGATTTTCTGAAAATTTGTCAGGAAGAAGGTTTTTACTAACTTGTTTCAAAACAGTAACTTTGAGGTTGTTTGGATTTTTATTTTCTTCTCCAGACCGCCTTTTGTATTTTGCCCCTAAAAGAGCCAAACTCGGCCCTGAAATTGCACTTTTTGCGAAGGCTGGCAAACCAAAATGCTGTGCGTGGCTGGAAAAGCTAACCCATATTATTAAAATATAATGTTTTAGTACTTATTTCGCGTTGTCAGATCCACATGTAATTTGAACCTGAATTTTTAACAAATTTTCAAAGTTATACGCGACGGCGATGTCGCGTCACGTCCAAAGTTAGGTCAAATTCGTGGACCAAAAAGTCAATCTGGTACATGGATTTACCTCCCAAAACTATTTTTCTGGATAAAAGTATCACTTCCTCTCACTTTTTATCGCAAATTTAGCTTGGGTAAATAAAACGCAAAAATTTGACAGCGTCTTGAAACCAGACACCTGAGCTAATCGCTTGACATTTTGACCTTTCACGCCGCGATTATTATCTCGAACGTTGACCCTGAAATGTTTGCCTGTGGGTCTAAATCCGGTTAAATAATTGTTTTTAAGCCTCTAGATATCAGTTATAGCAATTTAAAGACAGTTTCTAGCTGCAAACGAACATGATTAGCAAAGGCTAATTTTGAATAATTAAGCTTAAACATGTAGCGGTCAGCGAGCACAGAATGCACGCGATAAATATGTCGGTTTATAAATCGTTATCGGGAAAAATCTTGAGGAAAACTAGAAGAATAAATAGTTTACTAAATACTTGGAGTTATTTCTTACCTTAATCTCGCCTACCGTGATAAGAAATGGTCACACTGCTGCGGCTTCATAGCTTGTTCGAAACAGTCTCGACCGTTGCCAGGCTACAAACAAAATCACAGACACAGGACTCCAAGGTCGCGTGAGAGCGGCGGCGTTGTTTATTTTTTTTAATTGTTACTATTTGTTTGGTTGTCTGTTTGTTCTTTGTAATTGATTGTTTTGTTGCTTTTTTTAATATATAAGTTTTATCGTATTTATGTCAGTTTGATTCTCATAGCCAATTATCTTTTGTGTTTACCCTATGTCAACGAGCATGCCTCAGAAAACAGGTGTGCCCTCCCTTTAACTCTGACCTGCCTTGTTTTAGCGCCCTTCTAGCGCGACTAATATGGATTTGTTTTTACCTGTAAATAACATTACGTAACTGGAGAATCCTGCATCTATATTAAAGTTAGAAATTGTAATTTAATAGCTTTATGTGGTTTTGCACTTTGTCGGGTAATCGTGTGGATCAAGTGCAGACAATCCGGCAAATGTCCAGTGTGTGGTTGCGGGAAGCTCGTTAAAGAGTACTCAAGGCCACCTTCGAAATTTTTTGTATTTGAAGACTGTACCTTAGACTGTGAATCGAAGCTCTTGCTTGCTCGGCAGGTAAGAGAGTACGTACATATCACTTTTATTGCCGTATCACTGACTTGTATTGTAAGGCAAACGCAAAGTGATTTTGATTTTTGTTATAATCTGCGGCGTAAACCTTCAATGTGAGAGCCACGCTGGACCACACCTCGCAATAGGTGGCTGTGCATGCTGGCTTTGATACACCTGTCAACTGTCACACATCATGCACTATTGTCACGCACTATGTATGACTGTCACGCAAAAATCATGAAGCTGTCTGGAATGTCATAATGTATGCCAGAGTATGTAGCCGAAGACAAGTTCATCTGTCATAATCAGAATTGTTAGATCCCCAAAGCTAGAGGACAAGGAAGAATGCACTCCGCATAATAACAACAATAATAATGATAATGATAATGGTAATGATAATCAAAATCATAATAATAATAATAATAATAATAATAATAATAATAATAATAATAGTAATAATAATGATGATGATGATCATAATTATAACTTAACTGATAATTATTTTTTATCTGTTATGACATGCTGCATGCCAGATTGTACAAGGGTTTATTGAAGTGTCTTGCTTGAGAGGTGGAGGCTAAGGCTATGTCACAATTGCAAAAATGTCTAAACTTTTTCACGAGCTCCATATGAGCGCCAGCCCTCCTGAGAGTGTAGACCCCTCGTGCGCGTTCCCACTAGAAGTCCAATAAAACCCTTAACATCCGAACATAATTCCTCCAATAGAAACCTAACCGTCTTTTCCTTCGATGTAAGCCCGTGGGAGGATCTTGAAACTAAATGAGTAGCTTACTTCGAGAGAGCTCTCTCAAACATACTTTGCATCAAAACTGTAAGAAACCTATCACCCTGGTATATATTTTCTTCCTTAGCCATAAGTCCAGCGCGACGTTTCTCAAACACCCCAATTTGATTTTCCAAGAACTTTATGTTAATACGATTCTATCAAGTTCCCGTTCTGTTGACTCTGCCAACAAAAAAAAACTTAACTTGGTTCGTCGACAAATCTGTCTCTTTGTTAAATTAATTCCTCACAAGAACTTTCCTGGAGACTAACTAAGTTTTCTGAGGAACGCACCCGAGCCGGGGTCTACAGTGATTCGCCCAGGAGGGTTGGCGCTCATATATGTGGCTCGTGGGAGATTCTTCGATTCACAGTCTAAGGCAGAGTCTCAAAATACAGAAAATTTCGAAGGTGGCCTTGAGTACTCTTTGCACAGCTTCCCACAACCACACACTGGACATTTGCCGGATTGTCTGCACTTGGTCCACACGATCCCCCGACAATTAGTGTGCAAAACACATGAACCATTAAATACAATTTCTAACTTTAATATAGATGCAAGATTCTCCATTTCCGTATGTTATTTACAAGGAAAAAAAAACAAGACAGGTCAGAGTAAATTAAAAGCAAGTGCGTGCGTACGTTCTGCGAAATTTGATACCAGGGAGGGCACACCTGTTACCAGAGAAAATGATTGGGTATGAGAAAGCAAATGACATAAGTGTAATAAAACTTATATATTAAAAAACAGCAACAAAACAATCAATTAAAAAAAAAAACAAACAAACAGACAACCAAACAAATAGTAACAATTAAAATAAATAAACAACGCCGCCGCTCTCACGTGACCTTGGGAGTCCTGTGTCTGTGATTTTGTTTGTAGCCTGGCAACCGTCGAGACTGTTTCGAACAAGCTATGAAGCCGCAGCAATGTGACCATTTCTTATCACGGTAGGCGAGATTAAGGTAAGAAATAACTCCAAGTATTTAGTAAACTATTTATTCTTCTAGTTTTCCTCAAGATTTTTCCCGATAACGATTTATAAACCGACATATTTGTCGCGTGCATTCTGTGCTCGCTGACCGCTACATGTTTAAGCTTAATTATTCAAAATTAGCCTTTGCTAAACATGTTCGTTTGCAGCTAGAAACTGTCTTTAAATTGCTATAACTGATATCTAGAGGCTTAAAACAATTATTTAACCGGATTGAGACCCACAGGCAAACATTTCAGGGTCAACGTTCGAGATAATAATCGCGGCGTGAAAGGTCAAAATGTCAAGCGATTAGCTCAGGTGTCTGGTTTCAAGACGCTGTCAAATTTTTGCGTTTTATTTACCCAAGCTAAATTTGCGATAAAAAGTGAGATGAAGTGATACTTTTATCCAGAAAAATAGTTTTGGGAGGTAAATCCATGTACCAGATTGACTTTTTGGTCCACGAATTTGACCTAACTTTGGACGTGACGCGACATCGCCGTCGCGTATAATTTTGAAAATTTGTTAAAAATTCAGGTTCAAATTACATGTGGATCTGACAACGCGAAATAAGTACTAAAACATTATATTTTAATAATATGGGTTAGCTTTTCCAGCCACGCACAGCATTTTGGTTTGCCAGCCTTCGCAAAAAGTGCAATTTCAGGGCCGAGTTTGGCTCTTTTAGGGGCAAAATACAAAAGGCGGTCTGGAGAAGAAAATAAAAATCCAAACAACCTCAAAGTTACTGTTTTGAAACAAGTTAGTAAAAACCTTCTTCCTGACAAATTTTCAGAAAATCGATTTTTTCTATCTTGCATAGGTATAGATGACCGTTACAGCAAGTCGCTCTTAATAGGCCAGTACAGACAAACGGAAACTTGCCCGGATGTTATTTTCAGAAAGATTATTACCTATGCTTTGATCTTTTCTTCGAATTAAATATCTGTTGCATAAAATATGTTTCCTCTGCCTTGCAGCCGTTTAAAAATATAGCTATAATCACGCTTAATTTACCTACCAAGTTTCAATTGATTTGAAAGGGCCATAATTATAGTAGTACAGATTCGAATATCTCTGAGCACAAGAAACATTTTTTCTGTAAAGTTGGCTCGAGTGCACGAGACGAACTATGAGGGGCAGTTTGAAAAAATTACGACTTAATTTTAGTCGCATTCTGATCATCATAATTCAGTGTGTATCAGACAAAACAACATTGCGCATAGCGTATTCCAAAGAAAACAAATATAAAACTGGTTGGAATTAAACAATTTTTTTTAAAATAGCGCACCAAAATTTTAGCCCTGTTACGGGATTTTTCATATTCAAGGGCCCACTCCGGGTAAGTGCTGATTTTACCAAAGGTAACTTTTTTATAGTATGGGTAACGACAATATATTTTTTCCATATGCTTATTACGAAAAGTCTTGTACATTTTGTTTTTTTACTTGTTTCCCTGAGGCTTAAGTCAAGAGCAAGTAACTCTTTTTAATTTTA
>JAHPZR010053578.1:35000-37500 GCA_019787425.1 Platygyra sinensis | reverse complement strand
TTTTCTCTCATGGGTGAAAAATCAAGTTGAATACTCAATGTCATGAAATATCCGTCTGTAAATTACCTAAGTACAATGTTCTTAAAAACACATTACCTGTTTTAGCTTCCAAGACAACAACATTATGGCCCCTGAAGCGAGGTGATCTAGCT
Source organism: Platygyra sinensis (assembly GCA_019787425.1). Lineage (NCBI taxonomy): Eukaryota > Metazoa > Cnidaria > Anthozoa > Scleractinia > Merulinidae > Platygyra > Platygyra sinensis. The sequence continues at coordinate 37,348 of JAHPZR010053578.1, read as the reverse complement.
ATTCCATCTACAAACATATAGGCTATGCCACATGTTTCTGGCGTTTTAGTAGGATCATTGCAACCTTCACTCCGGAGATGAATACCAATATGGTGTTCTACAAGATAAATAAAAGGTTTCGATTACCCGAGTGCAGAGACTCTCCATGTTGTCCCAAACGAAAAAGGTCTGGGTATGAGGTAACTTGTTTAAAAGTTTCAAGCAAGCAGATTTCGAATGTTCTTGATAGTAATCTGTTTCGAATGCTTCTAGCATGCTCATATACATGTATAATGTCAACCTAACTAGAGCCACATCTTACGTTAATATTCAATATCATTTCTGTAGATTATCTTCCTTGAAATAGATATTTGAAACAAATTGAGATAGATATTTAAAGAGTTTAAAACTACTTTTTCCCACCTAGTGAAAGTGGAATCGTCTTTGAAAGCTCAGTAGGTCCTTCTTTTCTATTCGCTTGACCTTGTTCAACCCATGATGGTTTCACCACTCCAGAATATCCGATGAGGGCAAATGATCCTCTGTAGTCTGTCAAGATGGGATCAGTGGCGCCCACTCTCTTAAGAGCTTCAATGGCTGGAGCTACATATTTTGAACCCTCATCTTGAATGGCCACCAAAACGAATTTACTGCAGTTACAAAAAAAAATTAGCTTGCGTAAAACTGAACTCTAACCATTCACACTAATTTTCAAAGTTTCGAGTCATTTTAGAAGAGTGGACTTGATTGTAGTCAAAATGGTGGCATAGCCCAACATAGTTTATAAGGTATTTATTTTTTATCGCTGCACTTCGAAACGAAGAATAAGCCAGAGTGACGAGATGTTTGACATCCAATTTTGACACGTTTGCTTGATGTATTTACGCTTAGCTACAATATGCGCAAAAAGTCTGATCAGAACATTGTGACCTCTTTTGCAATCTTGTTTTGGCTCCTATGATAGCACTTTAAATATCAATAACCAGATAATACCAACTAAATAATTAAACCTTACTCACTCTTCTCCTTTGATGTTATTGAGAAAGTATTTCAGGTTTTCACCGGCGGCTTTTTCACCGGAATGGGTGTCAAATCCTGCTGCTCTAAGCACTTCACCTAAGTTGAAATACACGACATTTGCTTCATTCGTAACAAAATTGAATGCATGGAATTGCATGGAAATTTTTAAGTCGTGTATGTTTACCTAAACAAAAACACAATAGGCAAAAATGTTTCAATTTAAATTCATACTTATTTGCGTTTAAGATGATTATGATAATAAGTAAAGTATGGCCTCCATTTCCTCTTAAGCTGGATGTCATCTATCCTTGGAAGCAAACAATTTGTGCGCTTCGAGAAAAAATGTCTTAAAACAAATATCCGAGCATGCGTTCTAAATCAAATTGAATAGAGGGCATTGCAATTATTATCCTTTACATTTTTCCATCGGTCGCTCCCATTGCAAGATCTCTTTTCAAAGTTGATATTTTCAAATAATTCCAAGAGCCTTCAACAGAAACACTAGCATGTTCAAAGCATTCAGTTTTATTCAGTTTTTTATCATGAATATTTTCGTCTGTTATTGGCGAATAGCCACTGAATACTATTCGTAAAGAGCATACTGTTTTAACTGGGTGTTCAACTACTAATGTTACTTTACCTGTCACAGCGTCCACAACAACGACATTGTGTCCTCTAATGTGATGGGACTTATCTTCCCCATTTACATTTATGTAAGCTAGACCACATGTGTCTTCCGTTATACCGGGATCGTCGCAACCCTCACTTCTGATGCGAATACTCACGGAGAGATCTTAAGGTAAGAAACATGTTTTGGTTAACACCGTGCGAGATTAATTAAGTTCTGCAGTTACCATCTATCCAAAGCTATTTGCTCTCTATTATGTTTGGTCAAGAGTCTTTGGACCCTACTGGGAGTATTTTAACATAACGTTTTTAACGAAAATTTCACGTTAAATAACGTTTACTCTAATATGAAAGTATCTTTTACTTTGTTGCTCATTGCTGTAACAGGAATGTTTTCATAATTTGTTGCATATATAGAGTTTGTACGAATATTTGGATTTATTATCCAACTGCACTTCGCAGAGTACAAATAACGCTTAAGACGAGTACAAATATCACACGGTATTTGTACTCCAGAGGACCGGTTAGACAGGTTTGCTTCCGTTAACCAATCAGTTAGCTGGATCTCCCACGCCAATTTCGTTCCGCTTCGCATACTTCTATGACACATTCCCTGTAAATAAATATCCACGAAATTCGCTCGCACAAACATACCAATTTGGCGTGTTGGATAATAAATCTCTTATTAGACATTTTGTTGTGTAGTATCGCTGAGAATTTTT
>JAHPZR010053578.1:0-30000 GCA_019787425.1 Platygyra sinensis | reverse complement strand
GAGTAAGTTTCTAAATGCCCCGTGTTTCATTAACCAATGTTTAGTCCCGGGAAAATTAAAATGCTTTATTATCAGATCTTAGTTATCAATACAGAAAGCACGTACTTAACTCCAGATTGTAAAAAAAAACAAAAAAAAAACAACAAAAAAAAAACAACATTTTCTTATCATTAAGGATAATCGAATCGGTCGTCGTAGGTCAGCTATTTCTCAAATAACCATTTGAAATGAGCAGCTTGCATTGTCATGGTCATCGTTTCCCTCATCGCCATATCTCATCGCGGGTTTATAAGCATTTTAGTTTTTAGTACAAATTTGACCCCACAAGCTTCTAAGCTTTAATTTTCATCGTTTTAAGATAAAGCCTATCTATCTATCCTGCGCGACGTTAACTTTGCCTCTGGTTAATTCTTTTAAATGATCGGCCGTTCCCCACTTTTCATCTCATATATCACTCTTTTACATCTGATCTTCTCTATGAGAAGTATTACTATTTCGCTTATAAATATCAATGTTTGTACCCATTCTTGAGTGAAATTGATAAAGAAATAACAAATTGCATGTGTTTAAAGGGCGCTAGCTTTCTTGTAGGTCATCGCGAATGTTCGGCCTTAGGAGTGTGGTCTTCAGTCCTTGCCAAATTTCTCTAGGCATTGTTTAACTATCCTTCTGTCTTTTTGATTTGTTAAGTAATCAGGCCAGACTTAAGCTTGGCACAAACTTGATACACCGTTTAAAGCTCTACTAATTGCGAGACCCGCCATTCCTTCATGGGTGGTGCCAAAACAAATAAAAAATGAAACTGCAATGTGTTACGTGTTGCCCTAAGAAAACTGATATAATTGAAGCACGTTTTTTGTTACCTTTTTCCTTGCGCCAAAGTAGCAATCGAAGCTTCGTTATATTTTCATTTTTTCCAAGCAAAAATAAAATAATTATTTTTACTCGCATGGATAAGGGGCAAAGAGGTAACCCTAACAGAAAAACTGAGTTGCTACGGCGGTCAAAACTTCACAAAACTGCAGTTACTGGCTGATAGTCGAGCAAACATTTCAGCACTCACCTTTTCGGTGAACTTGTTTGACTGTACTAGAACAGTGTAATACTTCCTATGCTTAGAACGGCCCACTCTGTGAAAGTTTGGGCTGTGCATCATGGTATTATATCATTTCTCCTTGCGGGGGGTCTTGAAGAAATGTCTCATATTTTCGCGACTTACAACGTTTCGTGGCAACAGACTTAAAATAATGAGTGAGACAAATAAGAAATTTAAGTTGTAGAATTCAACATTGCCTCGTTAACCACAGGGTAATTTTGATAATAGTGATGAATGGTAAACAAACTAAATTACAAGTGTTTTTGTTTTTCTTTTCTGTTATTGAACTGTCCGCCTCTTGGCTTGAGGAACGATGAATTAGGCTGTTAAATATCTCAGATATCCTAACTTACCTTTTCGGTGATTCTCGTCTCATCATTGATATTTTGCAGATCTGAGATCTGAGGCATCATTTTAGAACTGCGTTATTGTTCTCAAATGACAGCTACGATTCTGACCAATTCTCGGCCATCAATCAAACACCCACCAGGCCTTCAATTAATATAAATATTACTTTTTAAAAAATTGAAACCAATTTAATTAAGACGGAATCCGCCAGACGTTGGAGTTACAAGTGGACAAAAATGTTGTACCAAGATGATTTACATTGTATTGCAAACTTCTGTAGGGCTCTTTTAATTATCTTCTCAAAACAATTCATTTCTAGCAACACCAAACGTCGAAAACGAATGTTGAACTTCGTATGAAGCGCTTAAAAGTTTTGGTGAAATGAAACTGATGATGGAATTTTGCCTTCATTTGTTATTCATTATGTACATATTTTATTCTTAGGTTTTAGTATTTACGCACGACCCCACAAGCTGCACAGCTTTTTAACTTATCGTGCTTAAATAAAGGTTGTCTGTCTGTCTGTCTGTCTGTCTGTCTGCCTGTGTTTCCACAAAATCACTGGACTTTGAAATTTATTTTCTCTCGTTTCCGTGGTAAATTATTTTTCGGTGTTATTTCAGGCAATTATTTATGTATTTAGCTTTACAAAAATATAAAAATGACTGTAAAATATTTAAAATTACTCTGGTACAGATTTTTGTCCACCAAAACCCGAAATTGTTCCATCTTCTATCGGATTTCGTCTTAACACGTGAGGAAAATTTCGTCATTTCTTTGAAAAAGCCGTTCTATGCAGAAGAAATATATTAATACGTATGGCATATATGGCAAATTTGAAAAATAAAGAACTTATTAACTTTTTAGACGCGATAAGGGGTCTACGAGGGGGCTAAGATAACAAATTTATTTCTCGGTGTGCGTCCTTTTTAACATTTGATTTTCATTTTGAAATAATCAGCTGTGTGAGTGACGCTTTGGGCATTATCTGTTTGTCTCTCTGAGCGTGAGGCAATGTTAGTTTAACATCATGCACAGTGAATTCTATTTCATTAAATTTTATTAAGATTAACAAGAAAAGCCACAAACAAGGTGAGATCACAGTAAAACCGCCATTAGACACTCGCAAAAGTTAAAAATTTGTGCTCGAAATTTTACAGTATGCTACCTGTCTACAATTCTTGAGGAATAAAAGAATGGAATTTTGTATAGAGACTTCACACATGCATTTAAAAACCAACTATTTGTTTGGATATTTCATATTTACCATTTACAGAAAACATCCATTTATCCTACTCTACTGTAAAGCACATCGAAATTAATACACATTGGAACATGGAAACTCGTGCAACATTAACCAGTGAAATTTTGAAAATCCGTATATTCAATTTTCAGGTTTCACTTATTAAATTCGGGCTTATATATAGCCCAGCGTTAAATTAAGGATTATTTGTTAAAGGAACTGTGACTAGATATATTGAGAAATATTTTTAAATGTCCTTTTTTGCGTGCTACCAAAGTTCCACTTGTTAAAGAAACGAACGTGAATAGATGGAAATAAGATAAATTGCTTTCAAATATGTATTACTTGGCTTGTTTTCCAGAATTTTTTGATACCATTGGGCAAAGAGATATGACAATGCGATTTATCGAAGGATTACAATATATTTCGCCCAGACGATAGGAAATCGAGAAATTTCAGTTTTGTGCCAGAATAACTTTTTACTTTTTCTTAAAGCTAAAGATTTAAATTAAAATAGTTGTCTGAAATAATACCGAAAACAATTTCCCATATGGGAACTTGAGGAAATAAATTTCAAAGTTCAGAGAAATTGTGCAGAAACAAGTAAAATTTTATGACCAATTTCATTTTACCAGTAATTTCAAGTGTTGAATATCAACTTCAAAATTTGTTTTCGACATTTGATGCTTTTAGAAATGATTTGAACCAGTCGCACAGAAGTTTGAGGAACGATTTAAATAATCTCGCTAAAAAGGTTTTGCTCTCTTGTTACTCTAACTGCTGGTGGATTCCGTCTTTAACTCCTCTTGCTAAACTGTGTATCAGGCTTTTGCAGGTATGATTTTCGTTTTATTAAGACAAACCTCAGACCATAACATTCCCAGTTTAGGTGCCCCATACTTTGACTTACAATATTAAACTTAAGCTGGTAGGTCGATCCACCACACACATCTCAACATATGCACCCTCGATCCTTGTTTGCTTCGTTCGCATGCGTCAAAACGCAGCTGATATTATTTTAGTGTAGTTTAGGTCTGACATACTTAAAACGTGTCCAAATCATTCCTGTTGATTAAAATTGTAATGGTACATAGCTTTAGACTCCTTCAGGCGAACACGAGGGTGGTTTGGTGCAACGCGGCCGCGAACCCATGCAAGGACTAAAATTGCTATTTATACATGCGTTCAGTTTACAGGTTTAAACGGCCAGTAGAAGCCTCGTTTTCAATAACATACAGAGTGAAGCAAAAAGTTAAAAATAGATCATATACCACACACTGTTACACAGATGATTCCTGCGTTGTTTAATTATAATAATGTTACTCCTCAGCTCAATATATTGATGAAAGTAATGCGATTTATTTCAGTCTAATTTCGGGACACATAACGCATATAACACAGAACAAATACTAAAGGAAATAATTTCAAGAAGAAAATCCTGCAAATGTTGTTCTTTTTCCTTACTTTCTATGCTTAAAGATGTTTTTATATAATTGTAAGGGCAAATGAAATCCTGGTCTTTCTCTGGAATTTATAGTGAGCCAAAGGATTAACGTTTAAGCGAGATTGTCATCAAAAGATAAGATAAAAATGTCGCTTATTTAAATAACTAAAAGCTGCAATAAATTAACACGAGTTATTTCGTTAACATTTCTTCCGCGTGATGCATTCAAAACTTCGTGACTGCTTTCGTCTTATTTAATGGAAAGCTTTCAAAACGTTTGATACGACAAACTAAGAATCGTGAAATAATTTCAAAGCAGAGTTCGTGCAGAGGGGCAACTTTAAATAATGTTAATTTTCTAAAAAAATAACAGTAAACTTTGACGATAAAACCAACTTAATTACAATTTTTTTTAGCGGTTTCCAAATATTTCATTGTGTTCCAGGTACGGCTGAGTCTCAATTCGACTGACGAACAAAGCCTGTGGTGAATTACAGTATACCTTCAGGGGTGTCTCGCGTCCAAGCAATGTAGCGCGTCCAGTTTAAACTGTAGATACCTAAGCCCCTATATTGCATCAAAGCTTACAGAGCTGGCTATCCAACTATACCAATAATTTTGAAAGAAAATGAGTTGTCGAATTTTTCTCGACTTCTAATTATAAATGCGAGCGTCCGAATCACCTTTTCAAAGCTACAAGTCAAAGCGAATTTTGTCTTTCGCTAATTTAATTTATTCCTCAGTTTCCGGACCCAAAGCACTAAAAAAGGAGTCTGCGTTTTGCCATACTCAGTTACAGTGAAAAGTTATGGAAAGTTTTCGAAATAGTATTAGAAAAATGTTAAGTGTTTGTACAAAAATCACTCTCATTGAAAAAATATTTCGAAAGAAAAAATTCGCAGATTCGTTTATGTTGTTTATAATCTACGCACTGTCAAAATTTGGGGGCAATTGGGACAAATTCCCTATGAGTGTTAGCTCTCTACAATGTCCGCTTTGAGTGAAAAAAAAAATGATTTGAGAAAACAGCGCTAAGTGTGTCAATCAGACGGGTAATTTTTACTTCCGGCCTATACTTAAAACCGCCATTTCTCTGCCAGTGTTTAATCTTTTTCGATGATTTCTTTTTCATATTAGAGATTTCATTTGGATCATTACTTAAACCGCAAAATCGAAATTTGAAGAAAATTGCCGATCTGAAGGTATACGGTAACCTTAATTGGTTTTATTCTTTGTTGACCTCTTCTTGGCATGAGATGAGAGTTGATTCTACTAAATTGAAATTTAGAATCTACTTAGGAGTTAAGCAAATAAGAAAAAAACTTGCCTTAGCATCAGTCTGTTTGGACTTTATACTTCATACTGTGTAGTGAAGTTGCTGTTTAACATTTTTACACAAATTTTTTTAATCATGTGGTGATAAACCCCGATACGGCATCGAATACAAAGTTTGTTCAGCCTACATGAAGAATTGTAAGTAACACTGAATCGGCTGTGATTAAATGATGACATGAACTTTAATCGGGTTTAATTAATTGAAGACTAGTGCATAACAAACGACAAGTAAGATAAATTATATTCCACCTGTACGGGTTTCACTTTACTTTCCCGATAAAAGACATATTAAAAAATAATTACTCTGTGTTTATATCATTTCGCTCGCTATATGCGCATTTACCAAACCATAAAAGCGTACTTCAACGACTTCTGTTTCTGTATTAAAATCCATACGAATTCCGCATCCAGTGAGTACTTGTGCTGCTCATCGATTTACGATTCTCGATGTTCTCATTTTCGGTAGTCGAGTCTTCTTTAACTTATATCTTTTAATTTAGACCTTTAAAACAGCTTATTTTAATTAAAGATAGACAGCAATTTAAAAGTAAGCCGTACCTCATTTGCATAAAGTTTACAGCCCATCGAGCGACAACACCGCGGCAAAACGTATGCGCATGCGTGATCTTCGGCCATTTCCGGTTTGCACGTGTTGTTCGTTTCAGATTAATTTTGTTGTTCGCCTTGCGGTGTTTAAAAGCTTGCTGTTGTGATATTTGTGAATCTGCAGCCACAGATGAAAGAGAAAGGGACCACAAATACCAAAACTAAGGTATGTAGACAATAGCTTGTTGCAACTACTGGTCTCGGAAATGGCCTCCTGGAAATAATCTTTTGACCTCGCAGTGGTCACCACATTACTTATTAGTAGTTCGTGTTGTTGATTTATTCCTGTTTTTTCAATTTGTTGCTTGGACCACTGCAAGATTAAATCCCTAAAGGGATTTTTATGGTGACAGAGAAAACCTTCAAGTCTATTCGTTGTTTAACGATTTTATTTAGCTTATGAAACTACAAATTTCATAATTCAAGTGATCCCCTGAGACGTTATTAATTTTACGATTTCAACTTGTAGAGCTTAAAAGGTCACTGAAAACTCAAGCTACATGCAAGAGTCAAGCGCCTGCATGGAAATGCAAATTTTCGGTTTTAAAGTAATATATCAAACATGAGAGACAGTGTTTCGTCAGGATAACCAAACACCGAGAAGAGAGTTGAAAATACGACGCGCAGCGAAGTATTTCTAACGAAATTCGAGGTGTTTAGACAGCCAATGAAACACTGTCTCGAGTGTTTGAAACATCTTCTCAATCGAAACAAAAACTAAGGAGTAAACGCAGAAGTAAAATCGTCAAAATCAATTCTAATTAAGATCGGGTGTCCTCCTTCACGGTTGTGATTTTCTTTGTTCTATTAAATTGATGAATTATTGATGAGTTTGAGAAATAAATTTCAGTTTTACTCCCAGAATTTCTTTATATAAGCTTACTTCTTGAAGTTTACATGTTTTCGCAGACAATAATTAAGTTAAAATGTTTGGCCGACTACAATGCATAATAAGTTATTTATTCGGGTCCAAAATGAAATTAAGCTGGTGGTCAGTTACTTAAACTGACCACCTCCATATATTATAGCCAAACCCTTGCATGTAAACAAAACCAAAGGTGTGGTTGACTAAGACCCTTTGAGTTTTTGGTGTGCTCCTTTGGGATGATCTGGATCAAGATCATTGATCCAAGATCAGTCAGGTAATATGGCATCATCCTTTCCTGAAGTGATTGCATCAGATCCATTTTGTTACACTACAATCCAAGTGACCGTAGATATTGATCCTTATCCATAGAAATTCCCAAAGGAATGCACCAAGCAACTGAAATTGTTCAAATGTTTAGTTATCTTTTTTTTCAATTTGGGTTTCTCCTTTGAAACACTAAACTTTGCAAAACTATGTGTACTTAAACTAACTATATCTTTTTGGCTTCAAAACCTTAGATACCTTAGATAAGATGTTTATACTCTCAACCCGCCACATGTAATTATTACACGTGACGGGTTGAGAGTATGAACATCTTATCTAAGATTTTGAAGCTAAAATGTTTTTTTTTTAACCAAAAACAGTTACAGTTAGGTTATTGGAAGTGTCAGCCATGATACTACTCCTTTAATAATTTACAAAAGTGAGGAAGCAAATATTAAAGTGAGGATCGGAGACAATTGCTGTTTAACAAAAATAACTAGTTCCTCTACTTTATCGACTCTGATAATGCCAACCATGGCACCAAGTTGACCATGTAAGTAGCTGTCCATGACTGTTACGTTGTTGTTTTGTCCAACCAGGCTGATGGTCATGCCATTTATGATTTAACAACAGCAGCAAGATTGTCTTCTTTGGTGAGAGCTGTTCTAAATAAAATGCCAGAGAACTTTGAGGTACCATTGGATTTTCAATCAGGATGGATAGGTCAAAGGAGTCTTCAAGTTGTACATTGCCAGTAATAGGTGTCAGAAAAAGAGTTGCCTCTTGGACACTGAAGTATCACCTTATTACTGTGGTAAAACTGTCATAAATGTGGTTTCCAAGTGAAATACAGTTAATAAAGAGATTTATCCTGGTTTAGAGGAAGTGACGTGTATTGGTTTAATGTAAGAGTAGACTTATGGAGAAAATGAAATTTTGCCAGCAGTAAAGCAATGAATTAAATCTTTTTTAATTTCGAGTTTACTTTACTTTTCTTAATATGTGTAATTTGTGTACTTATTCTTAATCTATTTAATTTTATTTTGGATCAGGACCTCTCTGTAGATCACCTACGGGTGAGAGAGCTTTCCTGTGTAAATATCATTATTATTATGAATGAGTGTGCTTGTACAGTTGTATGTGTGAATATATGCATACAGCGGACTGTAGGTGGACACAGTAGTCCTCTTTAATTTTTAAGTTGCAACCTCAGCTGTTTACTTTTTACTTTAAACTTTTCCAGCAGAACATTATTACAGAACTGTGTAGTAACTCACTGATTTCATTGAAACAAAAAATGTATTAATATTTAAAATCATTTCATTGACTACTATGATTTTGTATGTCACAATAACCTATTTCCTGCTCCACTGTTTTGCTAGCCTATCCATGGATATGCACACAAGAGACTGTTCAGTAAAACTGGACAAGTTTTTAATTTACAGTATTTTGAAGTTATAGCTTTCAAATTGTAAACTACTTTAAACTTACTTGAAGTAAATTTGAAATCCGAAGGTTTACAAACATTGGCTGCTCCCTGAGGAGCCAGTGCTTTTTTGAGCATCCACATTCCTTGGGCTAATATAATGTGCTGAAACCTAAAAGCCTACTCTTCCAGAACTGATAACATCTCTGGATGCCCCATGTTGCTGGATAAAATAATAATCCCTAAGTTTTCTCTCTGAAGTGTATTAGTTTTCTGAGATCTATAAAAAGAAGGATATTAATAATTGCAAGTTGGTTCACTGGAACCACTTTTATGTCCTTACCTTTCAAGGGATTAACATGTGGAGAAAGGTAAAACATCTAGGAATCGTATTTTGTTATATACCAGTAACAGAACTGCTGACATTTATATTGGGGTAAAGCTATTTCTGCTGTTTTAGTTAAGAAACCTGCAATAATTAATTAAACGGACTTTTTTAACTGAGTGACCTTGTGGTCTTCCAAGGAGACCTTTATTTTAAATACATCTACTTGAAGGCAAAGTATCTGAAATATGCTATTATGTGCAACAAAACAACAGTTCTTTTTTCCTGTAATACACGGTGTTCTTCACTCAATCTTGGATCTTCCTGGAGGATATAGACTGCAAAATGACATTGAAAAGACCAGGTGTACTTTTTTCTGCAAACTCTTTCATCCGCCTAGGATCATGCAGTGGCACAGCATCACTGCTTTCATAATGATTTTGCAAGGATATCTGAAATTTTCCCATCAGCTGGTCAAATGAATTTTCTGAAATTAATAGAAAAGGCAAATGTTTATGTTACTTATTTAAATAAATATCGAAATAATTTTATCTATATAATTTAAATATTTGATTCTCTGCTTGTGTCAATCACTGTCATAAGGTGGTCTTAGCACGTCTTCTTGCTTATTGGATTGCACATGTACAATATACGCGCATCAGAAATTTAATCTTGAAAGGGTGTCTGTTACCCTTACCAGTCACCTGAACAGCATTATGTTATAATGATTGTTAAATAAGTCACTAGTCAATATTCAAACCAAATTGATTATCAGTTTTCTAAATCATTAATTTAAAAAGGACATGTCACTTGAATACTTGTATGTGGCAAGTTTCACGCAGCATTTTTTCTTGGCCAAGAGCTCCTTCAGAAAACTCATCCAAATCATTGTCACAATGATGAAGAAGCCCTCTAAATCCTTCTCATTAGTGCTTTTTACATGTAATGACTTCAACTGAATGATGAAATTTATGATATCATATTTCTAGTCTGTCAATGGACCATCTGCAATACATGTAAATAATCAGGATAATCTGTTTGAATGAGTTTTGGTGATGGTGTTAGTCTAGTATTACAGTGTACCATGGATTATCATGATGTCAAATAATTATCCTTTAAAATACTTGTATCTTGTATGACTTATATCTTTACATCTCAGGTAAGTGGTACTTACTTGATAGTTGAGTTAAGCCATGGATTGCTGTTTCTAAACCTGTTCCAAACTGTTTTATCCACTGTAACATTACCATAGCAATTTATTTTTACAACCCCAAATGATGCTTGTATTTCCACCATGGATGTTTGCTGGCTTCTTGGGTACTGCAGGTCTGTTCCACAAGCCTCTTCTAGAAATTTAAGTCTTTGGAACAGCAATTGGAAATGGTTCTGAACATTTTGGATGTCTTCAAACAACATACAAACAACTTGTTTATTTTTGCAACAAAAATCTTTGAAAGAGTTTGCTTTCCTTTTCCTCAATTTCATTTAATTTGCTGGTAAGGAGATTCCGAAAATCATTACAGCTATCCGAGGCAGTCCGAACCTGCATGTCAATTACAATTAACTGATGTCTAATGAACTGGCATGTTCAGTAGTTCGTAAAAAGGGTGGCTTGTATAGGCAGGATGTGAGGTAAACCCTGTTTCTTCGTCCACTCTTGTGCAGCATCTGTTGCACCACCTTATACCTGGCTTGTACCCATGACATGTTGCTCCTATGGCCTCCAGGACAGCAAAAAGTCTGGCAGAAATTCGCTATTTCCTGAGGCTTCGTGAATGGTTTTTTCGAGGAATCGAACCGAGCACCTGTTGTTGCTCCTCCGTATTTCGTCCCAATGGAAACGGCAAACTGTTGATCGGCAGCTCTGGCTATATCTTCAGACAGATAACATTTTTTGCCGGCACATTTGCAGCTGCTTTTGTTGGCTTCCCCACATTTTTGTGTGAAAAAACCGCCCGACCAAACCAACGCAAGAAGGAGAACTACATGAAAGAAAATTGTTCTTGTCGAGCGCGAACGCGCCCGAAATTCTCTCATATTTCGTTGTCGGTGCAAACACCAAACCCCTTGGTGCAAGCGCTTGAAACTTAAATGAAAAATTAGCTTTTCAACAAAGCAAACCTTTCCCCTACTTTCTTATGCTAACTCTTACTTTTTGTTTTCAAACTTCGCGGTTCGGTATTTTACCTTGTTTACATTGGATTTTAATACGTAACCGGAAATGCGTTATTGACCGGAAGCTCAAATTTGTACTCATGCGCAGTGCGTTATATCGCGGTGTTTCGAGCGACACATTTCTCCACAACTCACGATAACTCGTGCTGCGCATGCGCTTCACGAGTTAAAAACTAAGCGAGGAATGAAAGGAAATGAAACTTATGCGTTTTTTTATTGTCTCAGAAAAAGTAACTGTGTTGCATTGTGAAGAGATGTTTACAAAGAGAATGTGAGCAGCGTAATTATTTTAATGATTGAAAATATTCAAAATAGCTATATAGCATTTAAAGCTTGTAACGGAACAATTATTGTGATATATATTTCGGTAGACTTGTTTGGCTGTTATAAGAGTTTGGGCAATCTTGTTGCAAGCCGTAAATGACTGTCGCTCTTTTCACTGAAATGCAGCTCAGAATTTCACATTTTCATCCGCGAGCTCAGTTTGAGCTCTTTGTTTGGTAATTTTCATTGAAAAATTGCACGTTTTCATGAGCCGGCAAATTGCGACTAGATTCCACTAGACAAGAAACTTTAAGATCCTCATTTTTAAATTAATCTTAAAAGCCAACTTTGAAGCCATAGCTCTTCTTTTGAAAGCCACTTGAAACCGAACTTTTAGCTGAAGTTCAGTTTGTGATTGACAGCTGTTTTCTAATTAGCCAATCAAATTATTTGAACAGTGCTAACAAGGATTGCGCTTTAACTGGGCACAGATGCACGCTTATACCCTTTTCCCATTTAAAAAATAAGTTCGGTATGCAAATAGAATGTGTAGTCGAGGCTTTTTTTGTTTTTAAACATATCTTGCAGATCTGTTGACAGTTATAGACAAAGAAGACAAACTAGCGTTACAAACAGAAGCACACCAGTAAGATAACAATCAGTCATCAAACACTTTCTTCATTTTCAGCTTGCTTTATTTATCCCAAACCAACAAACAAAAGATACGGTGATTAGCAGTAATGCACGAAATCCAACTTCATAAGAAGAAATATGGAGTTGCCGTATGTTTTTTCCGTTTTTTATCAAACTCTTATTGCCTAGCCCTCATGCACAATTGATTTATGTAATTTTTAAAGTAATCCCCATTGTTTCCTGTTAAATGTGCCAACCAAAGATCTGCAAGAATAACACATTAGCTGCTTAGTGTAACGAAAGTTTGGTGTAATGAATCCATGGAAGGAATCTCCTGGTATAAGCTGAGTGCTGACCCACCCTGTTGTTGCTGTCGACAGTTCTGTAACTTACAGAAAGAAAACGATGCTTGCAAAAATTTAAGAGGAAAGCTTTATTGAAAATGGTGGGCTGCAATTTTTTGAATATTATTCTCCAGTGTATTACGAATCTTGGTAAATGTTTTACTCAAAAAATGCTTGTAAACAACAAACCTCATAGTTCCAAAAACAAAACGCAATACAAGGGTTATTGTATGTAAATCATAGAAAATTAATACAATAAATACCTGCTCGTGTTTCGAAGGATTAGTCCTACAGACCTGTTAAAACAACCCGCATTAAATTACATTCTGATATTAGACCAATAAGTGATGGATTGTTGTAAGGCAGGTGTGGCGGTCTCAAAACCTCCGAGTGTGACCTTTATTATCGTAGAGCCTGGTTCATTGGGATACCAAAGGGACTCGCAAAAGATTCTGTATCATCCGAGAGTCTGTATTAAGCAGGCTCCCAGAATAATACTTCATTAGCGAATAGTCTCTGCATTCTACTAGGGGCAGATCTTTCTGCCGCGAGGTTTTTCTTTTAATGGAACCCTGTCATCTCACTTTTGCGCTGCAGCAATAATAAGATTTCAGTTGAGGCGCTCATCAACGTTTGCAACCGGCAGGGTTTTGTTTACAGCTTGTCATCGCCCACAATGCTATTGTCTTTCGCGACGTGTACTTGCAGTGTCCAGCACGGAATAATAATTGCATAGATTAAGCTTTCGGATTTCCGACTGCTCTCGTCAATGAATCGGCGGCTGTTAATTAAACGGTCTGATGCGTGAAGTAAATCCGAAGGTGTAATAAAGTTAACAAAAGCGCTCTAATTTAAACCCGGCCTACGCTCTTCACAAGACTTTTGATAACAAAGTCGCTTGCAGCGGCATTCTCTCTCCTTTTTTTGTTGACATGTCACACTCGCAATGGTTCGAGCGCGGAAGCCAAAAGTTGTCCCACAAAAAAAAAAAACTTCTTCTAAAGCGTTGCCAAATTTAAAGTGCGGTGCGCGAAACACTGTTACTCGACCGGTCAAAGCAGTTCACCAGACCCACTCTTTTACTGGATCGGTTTACGTAGTCTGTACGTTGATCAAGGACTTAAAAGACAACACAGTTCTTTTCTATTTGTACGACGGTGGGGAAAATAAATATAAATGACATTTCTGCTTGAACGCGTATTACGCCTGAGCGAGCATTATTTTCCATTGTTTGTGTGAGATAATTATTCAAAATTGGATCCGTTTTAACTCTCGCGGGAATTTCAAAGCGAGCCCGAGTTATTGTCATGCAAGACTTAGCGAAGGACCGAAGCAAGAACTGTAGTATAAAAATCTTAAGTTGCATTCTGCGACCACTTTGAACCATCAGTTTCACTCGAAACTTGGCATAAAGCCGTCTCAAGCAGCACACAGTCAAAGCCATATGCAAATTTTTTGGTCAAGCGCGCGAGCGAAAAGAAATTTAGCTTCGAAGTTTTCTCCCATACAAAAAATTCCTTGAAAAGGACCAAATTCAAATAAAATTTGCGACTGGTTCTGACTTCGGTAAAATCTCGGAAAAGGTCTCATATTTTTTTTACTGATGTGTCATTTTCAAAAGCCATATGCAAATTTTTGCGAACCTTCACTAATAAGCTCGTAATTCCGCAAAACATACATACGGTTTGCTAATTTCGGCCATTTTTCTTTTTATCTGGACAGCTGAGATCATTATTCAGTTTGAATTTACGCGCGGAAGTCACATAGAAGTCCCGGATGTGTCGCGGCATTGTGGGCGATGTGGGTCTTAGTTTAGTTTACACGAACAAATCCACCTAATTACATGGGAAACGCAATGGAAACTTACAGTATGAAACGAAAATCCACGAATAAAAAGAATTTAAACAATAGTCTTTGTCTTCGTAGGAGTCAATTTATGTAATGTGTTATACACGAAAGACCGTGTTTGATCACATTTCTTAGCACCGAGAAAGGAGCTCAAAACACGACGCGTAGCGCAGTATTTTTGACGAACTTCGAGGTGTTTAGAAACGTGGTCGAACACTGATTTGAGTATTTTATAATCTTTGCAATCGAAACTAAAATTAAGGAGAAAACGGAACATTAACATGGAAAAGTGCACCTAACCTCAAAAATTGTTTTTCGCTTAATCGAATCTATTTGTTATTCGTAGCATTTTGGCGTAAAAATTTTTGAATTTGCTTTAATCCTCGATTTTCTATGCCCTCTCAAAGTCGCGCTTGAAGTGTTGCACGACGGGAGTCTGGGGCGGCGGTTGCTGATGACGTCTACCTAGGAACCAAACACAATGGCGCCTCAGTCTACCCTCTGTATTTGGTCGAGAAAATGGAAAGCAAAATTTGTCGTTCCAATATATTTTGGGACTAAAACGTCCGGGTTTTGGTTAAGAATCATTTCTTGTTCATCACTGGAGTCAGAGTTAAGTTTCGATTCGAAAGACTCCGAAAAAACTTCGAGCGCGTTCGACAACTGTGAAATCACTGCTTGGAGCTTTGAGAGCACTTTGCAATATTTCAAGCGACGATGGGGAAGATCTCTTTGCGGATGAGTTGCTTGTATATTAGGAATGGAAAGCTAGATACAAAATGGAGGAGTAGGAAAACGAAAAGCAGAAAAGAAAAGTCAAGGACTGCTTTGGATGGTAAATTCATTACCTAAACACAAGGTTCCCACGAGTGCCGGTTTAAAGCCCGTTTACAGTTGTCGTTAGCGAGAATGTATTTTGTCAAGGTATGGTTGTTCTATTAAATTCAGTTTGTATTTTACTTTCTGGAATGCTTCATGTTTATAAGAGCGAAGTACGCGTTTCAGTTTTCGAGACGTGATGACCTCCAGAACACTGGCCTGTCGTGAGTTTTTGAAGCTGCGGGAAGCAAGGTGGAAGGAAGCATTTCATACAATTACCGATTTCAAATTGTTACACGTCGTAAGTCGTAACTCAGTCCAAATAACCGATGTAATTTTTTCTCAATGCTTGCAGTGAAATTCAACGATCGGATAAGCGAACAGGATGTGCTCCGTGAGCGGTCTGCAGAAAATATTACGCGGGCTTATTTTCGATTGCACAGAATGTTTGTCGAAGTGCTGTTTTCCAAACCTTCGAACTAACTCTGTGAGTCTAACAATTTTGTTATTATGTAATTTTAAAAATTTGTCTTCGAATTTTATCTGAATTGAAAGAGAAATAAGTGTTGGTTGGTGGCGAATAGTTGCGACTTATTTACCTATCAGTAAGCTTATATCGGTCGTAATGCTTCAGTCGTAATTGATAGCATGACTTTGCCGGATATGTTGTAAATACTGTGGGATTGGAAGATATAGGTTGTCGTTGGTATCTCTACGAATTGCTGCGCAGCTGGTTGGCTTTCAGCAGAAAATTTCGAAAATAGCGTGTGAACGTCTGCGGAACAAACTCCGTTAAGACTTCTTCAATGGTTCTCACAGAGTTAGTTCGCTTGTTCGATAATTCAGCAAAATCAACCATCGTTTACGTTTTTATTGTACTATTGACCGATCATCGCCATTAAATTGTACAGTATATCTTTTTTTAAATCTGGGATACTGCTGCAGCAGCCGATAGCGCCTCTATAATGCGTTTCTGCTCACTTTTCGACTATGATTTGCATCATCCTCAAGGAAATGAGAGGACGGGAGATATTCGATCTTCCTGGGTAGACGTCATAACAGCTGCTGGACCCATTCTCCTCAGACTCGGTGGTGCAACAAAATGGCGGTAATTTGGAGCTGTTTTTCGAGATTTCGTCGGGGCACAGAAAATCGAGGATTTATCCGAATCAAAAATGTTTTCGCAGAAGTATTTCAAATAACAAGTAGATTCGTTTTAGCGAAAAAAAAAAAAAAAAAATTGGGGTTAGGTGCACTTTAAAATGTATTCGAATTAAGAACACATTTCCGTTGTTGAAACTTGTTGAATTGAATTCCGGATATCACTGCACTTGTTTCGGAGTACACTAGCAATAAAAGCTGTTGTTTCTGTGTTCTATTTTTCTTGAGCCAGTAAAATCAAAACTGATAATCTCCATACCTTCGCATTTTCCAAGGTTACATTTCTTTTTCTGTTCTGTTATTCTCCCGCATCCCTTTCCGCCTCCTGAGGGGGGTGGGTTGGTGCAGGTACGGGTACGCGTTTGCTCTCCTTTACCACAGGTCTTGCTACACGCCGAGTACTCCGACCATTCAGTAAATCCTCCATTAACTGAAATAGTATTAAATAAAATATCAGTCGTTCAGTTAACCTATCTATTTCGAAGGATTTGCTACCAGACAGTGCCTATCTTGTCTCCCTTTCCCCTGATAAAGATGGGTGAGCATAAAACAAATCAATACGATACGATACGATACGCTACGCTACGATACGATACCATACGATACCATACCATACCATACGCTACGATACCATACCATACCATACCACACCACACCATACCATACCATACATACCATACCATACCATACCATACCATACCATACCATACCATACCATACCATACCATACCATACCATACCATACCATACCATACCATACCATACCATACCATACCATACCATACCATACCATACAATACTTTATTAATTCTTTTCAGAATTAATTTACAATATGAATATATGAAATTATGACTAAGACTACTGATTATAATCAAAGTGGCTGTGAGCCACTCAACTTGGAAAATGGACTCCTCCTCCAAATTAATTTCAAATTAATTTCAAATTGAACGAGAAAAACCGTATGATTGCTTATTAAAAGTTAGCCTGAATTTCAGCCGTCTCCTCCTCTCGCTAAGTCTCGGGAGAGAGACGTCTGAAGGCACTGGGCGATAATGCTGTCCGGTGACGTCACTACCCGAAAACCTGGTAGTGGTTCTGATTGGTTGCCGTGTTAATTTATTTGCCCGACGCGAATAATTTGAATAATTTTATTGCCAAACTTCGTGCGTTCACTGGAGATGGCAGAGGAAAATCGCGAGCTAACGCCACAAGAGTTAAAGCCGTTTCTGGTGTATGCTCGACATTTGGGGTTCAAAGTCTCAATCCGCAACAGGAAAAGGCAGTTGCAGAATTTCTTAGAGGAAGCGATGTATTCGTAAACTTGCCTACGGGATATGGGAAGTCCTTAATATATCATAGTCATCATATGGCTCCACTCGTCAGTAGCGATTGAACTTTCAAAGCAGCACAGCCATTTTCCAAACGAAAGCATAGTCGTATGCAAAATTTACCTGAAAAAAAAGTCTGAAAACTTGCAGCAGTTTACTCGTAAAAATTGTCATTTTACTTTTGATATGTACGGCTAGCACACTAAATACAATGGCATTAAACGAGTGTAGGTTTTTGTCGAGGGTCGAGGGTAACATATCGAGGGTCGAGGGTCGAGGGTCGAGGATGGTAAAAAAGTTAAAAAAGTTAATATCCTATCCTATATTAAATTATTAAAATATATAACGCTAATCGCGCGGTTTGTCTCGCATTGCGCTTGTTATTATGTAAGCGTTTGAATTTATTCTTCTCTTTTCTTTTCTTTTCTTTTCTTTTCTTTGTTTCTAACCATACGGAAAAGAGAGTAGACCGTTTAGGATACGACGTTGCCTTCAATCCGCGTGGGGACGGCGATTGCTTTTATTCCTCGGCGGCAAAGGCTTTGGGAATTGAAACCTCGGGGCTGAAGGAGGTGATCTTCGGTACACGAGTTGCAATTGATAAACGTTAAAAGTTGTTTTGCCAGCTTTTGTAATTTGATAATTTCTTCACTTCAGGAAGATTCGGGGGGTGTCACGAAAACTCAGACCCCAAACCTCAGACCCCGAAAACTCAGACCCCTCGATTTCTTTAAAAAAGAGATTTACATTTCACTGAAAACGATTTACATTGTATCTAAGTTGTATCACCTGATAATTTATGGTCACGCAATGTTCATAGGCAACCGCCAGAAAGACGCGATATATTTTTCTTTATCTTCTCCGGTTTATCAGTGATCGCTGTCGCGTTGATCAAACAGTGAAAAACTAACAAGGTTTAAAATAGCAGCTGACGCTTTGATCACATTTGCTGGTGAACTTTTTACCAAAGAATTAGAAGACACAGAGTCGCTATAATGTTGTTCACACTGAAGTCAGGTTTGTCTCCACCGAAGCGATCCGAAGCGACAGCGATAAACCGGAGAAGGTAAATATCTCGATTCTTTGTGGCTGTTGCCGCCTATAAACTCGGACCGAAAAACTCAGCCCCCGAAAACTCAGACCCTCAGATCTCAGACCCCTCTAGTTTTTTTTTTGTTTTTTTAAAGAGATAGACAATTTTTGAAAAAAATTTACCTTGTCAACTCGTCTCAATTCTTATCACCTAATGTTTTATCGTCACGCAATGTTTATATAGCTTAACCGGCCAGAAAGCAGCGACATTATTTATCTTCTCCGGTTTATCGCTGTCGCGTCGATCAAACGGTGAAAAACTAACGAGGTTTAAAAAAGCAGCGGACTCTGATGATATTTGCTTGCGAATTTTTATCGAAGTCGCTATATAATGTTGTTCAAATTGAAGCCAGTTTTATTTGTATCCACCAGACGCGACAGCGATAAACCGGAGAAGGTAAATATCTTGATTCTTTCTAGCTATTGCCGCCTATGGACATTGTGTGACCATAAAACATTAGGTGATGACATTGAAACGAGTTCACAATGATAATCTTTTCCCTTTTTTTTCAAATAGAGGGGTCTGAGTTTTCGGGAACTGAGTTTTCGCGATCTGAGGTCTGAGGTTTGAGGTCTGAGTTTTCGTGACACCCAGACTCGGCGCTATAATCAGCAACATACGTGTAAATTGGAAGCATATTAGATCCTGAGGACAGCAAAAGGCAACCGCATACTAGAAGGTAGTTTAGATCGAATTGCTAGTGCGATATTTCATTTGGAGTTTCATATTGAAGAAAGCTACGCGTGGAAAATTGGCCGGCTGCAATGTTGCAACTACAAGATGAGCATTTGTGATAGCTGTGAACTTTAGCCGAAAATTCCAATAAAAATCGCTGCTAATTGACACAACAAACTTATCTTTGTCTAGCTATAGGTTGAATAA
Organism: Platygyra sinensis; assembly: GCA_019787425.1. Classification (NCBI taxonomy): domain Eukaryota; kingdom Metazoa; phylum Cnidaria; class Anthozoa; order Scleractinia; family Merulinidae; genus Platygyra; species Platygyra sinensis. The sequence goes on along the minus strand of JAHPZR010053578.1, from coordinate 10,498 downwards.
ACGCATCAAACCGTTAGCTCTTCAGAAAGTCGAAGATCACCTTCTTCAGGCCCGGGGGTTCAATTCCCAAAGCCTTTGCCGCCGAGTCATAAAAGCAATCGCCGTCCCCAGGCGGATTGAGGGCAACGTCGTATCCTAAACGCTCTACTCTCTTTTCCGTAGGGTTAGAAACAAAGAAAAAAGAGAAGAATAAATTCAAACGCTTACATAATAACAAGTGCAATGCCGCGTGAGAAAGTACTGAAGAGACAAACCGCGCGATTAGCGTCATATATCTTAATATTTTAATATAGGATAGGATATTAACTTTTTCAACTTTTTTACCACCCTCGACCCTTGACCCTCGACCCTCGACCCTCGACCCTCGACAAAAACCTACACTCTGAGAAACTCAATCCGCCCGTCTTCAGTTACAAATGTCAAGGAATATTTAATGCCAGTGTGTTAGTGAGCTAACCGACCATACTGAAAGTAAAATGATAATTTTTACGAGTGGACCGCTGCAAAGTTTAAGTCTTTTAATTTTTTTTAAAAATTTGCATACGGTCGATAAGGAGGCGGAGATGATTGACGTCACCAAAAACGGTTTTGTCTAGACTTGTTTTTGCGCTGAAAGTCGCGTGTGAAATTTCATAAATTACCACATTTCACTCGTGACGTCACCGGACAGCATTATCGCCCAGTGCTTTCAGACGTCTCTCTCCCGAGACTTAGCGAGAGGGGGAGACGGCTGAAATTCAGGCTAATTAAAAGTAGAAACGTGAAAAAATTCGGGCGGAAAAAGTGCTGGAAGATATTTCTTGAAGCCATTTCTTCGCATTCGAGGTGAGATCATTGGCCTACAAAAATTCTTATTGTCTTTTTGCAAATCATAATCAAGAATTACGGTGTGTAATTTGCATCGATGTTACACTTTTTGCACCGATGTTACACTTTTTGCACTGGTGTTACACTTGAACTACACTGCTCTCAGCCAATCAGAATCGAGTAATTTTTTCATGTGTATTATTAACAACGTAAAACGATTTTCAAGGAGCATTATTTTAAACATATAAAGGCAGTTTCGTCATTTTAACGGAGGAGCATTTCAGTGAACATCAATTGAAAACAGATACAAAATATCTTATTGTCATAAATTAACCGTGACCTGATCCCGGGGGGGGGGGGGGGGGGGTACTCCCAGAAAAATTGGGTGGGGGTGTGCGGCCCGCTCCCCAAAACCCTTACCCTATTTATGACTAAAATCTGCGATATTCCCTACCCTATTTATGACCTGACCAAAAATTCGAAACCCTATTTATGACCTGAACCTTGCATCAAAATCCTGTTTCAGACGTGCGTTATAATTGAATCCCTAGCACAGACCAAAGTTAAATTACCGTAAACATAATTTGTGAAGGACTTTTGTTAATTTTCTTTTGGTTTTTTAAAAACATACCCATATTGAGGCTAGAGTATAAAAACCATACCCTATTTATGACCAAAATGGCCAAAATCAGCCGAAATTGATACCCTATTTATGACTAAAACGGCTGAAAAACCATACCCTTTGGGGCCGCACATACCTATATAGCCCATATAAGGGAGTACCCCCCCCCCCGGGGACCTGATGCGGTCGCGGTCAACCGTGAATACTCGAAGAAAGGTTTTCGCATGAGTGAACAGTTTATTGTGTCGACTTAAGTACGTTTTTTTAAAACACAAGAGTTTTTAAGCTCATTAGCCTTTGGCAAAATACTCTAATCTAGTAGTTCATGTTGACTATCCCTCTACAATACTTCCTAAATGACATAAAAACATCTTCCACATAAACTTCATTCGCAGCACTTCACTTTCCCATGGAAACTACAGCGGGACACATCGTTCCAACTCTCCTCAATTATCTCGACTGTTGACCTTTAAAAACATTTAACATGATCATTGTCTTCTTTTTCTTTTGCACATATCAGCGGCCATCCCGGAGGGTTGACCCCGGGGAACCCCCGGGTATTTGCACCAAGACATTTGCAAATTCCGCCTTCCCGGGACCAATATTCTTTCGCAAAAAGCTACCACTGTTCCTCCCCTGGGGAGCATAATTTGAAAGGACTCCAAATTATAATGCAATTAGTAACGTAATTTCCTGCATAATTTTTTAATAAAAGTCAGTAACAATAAGATTTAGAAAACAGTCATAAGAAAGCACGCGCGCTGATTGGTTAAAAATCATGTTTGTATAACTCGATGGAGACACAGAACTAGCGCGCGCTCAGTGACGTAGTGATGGTGCGAGCAAAGAGAATTTACATTTTGATAATCAAAGTTAACAAGTTGTTTCACAGTTCTTTTTTCTCGTCGTGGTCAGTTTTCTCAAAGAAATAGAAAACATGTACTCCGTGTTTCTATTGAGTTGTACAAACACTCGTGAAAGTTTGGGAGAACTCGAAAAAGCTGTAGAAGCACTCGCCTGCGGCTCGTGGTCCCACAGCATTTCTCGTTCTCCCAAACTTCCACTCGTGTTTGTATAACTCAGTAGAAACACGGTACATGTTTTCTATTTCTTAAATACAGTGAGCGAAAATAGCTAGTCCACCTGTTTTCTACGTACAGCGAGGTTAAGCTTTATACCTTGTAACTCACAGAATGACAATTTCAACGAACATACACTTACTTCGGCCTCTGTTTGCTGTACAGGGCTATATACCCTGTACCCGCGGTCCGGATCATTTTCAAGATGGCTGCGATGTTACAAATCCCGCGGGTCTTTCCCTGAGTATCTTGCCTTCGGAGTGCAAAAGCGGTTTAATGCCCCCACCCCGGGCCAAAAACTGGCAGCAAAAGTCAGCAAATCCCGCGCTATTCCCCCGTATGTCCCCGGGGTCAACCCCCTGGGATGGCCGCTGATAAGTGCATTTTTCGGCAATTGATTATGGTTAAACCTGTATGAGCGGGCATTTTCGGTAAATGAGCTATTTTCGAAAAGAGACTTCTATAATTACAGGTAGCTTCTGTCGTGCGAGAATTTATTCAATGTAGAGCATTTCTGCGATAAAATATTGAGTACTTAGGTCAGAATCCAAAGAATCACTAACTTGACACTGTGCAACCGACCATGAAACGGCCGTAAACGCCTGGCCCTGGTTGTTCGAAAAGTGGATAACGTTATCAACCGGATAAATCACTATCCAATGGATAGCGTGGTTTGTTTTGTCAACAGTTATCCGCTGGATAGTGATTTATTCGCTGAATAGCGTTATCCATCCTTAGAACAACTGGGGCCTGATGTTCAAAACCTGGGGGGGGGAGGAACTCCTATAGGCAAAGGTTAAGAAATTTTCGTTGTCTCGGGTACAAATCAAGGATTCTGGTCTCCCGGTGGTGAAGACGAAACATCACCATTTTTAGCTGTCAAAGTATCGTTTAGGGTACACTAGAAGAAATTATAATAATTAAAAGAAACGTTGTTATTTATTAATTTCTTGGTTTTCAGGCTTGATTTCTGCTGATCTCTCGATTACGCGAGTCGGGTCTGCAAGTGCCCACGAGATCCTCTTTTAAATAACAGCTAGTAATCGAACCTTTTCCGTTTTAAATGGTATCTTTAAGGGGTATAATGAAGCTCAGGCAACGTCTACTCAAGTCTCCTGTAGGGGTTAAATTCAAATTTTCCGAAGAGCATTCCTTGCGGCTTTTTCATATGGAAGCTTCCCCGGGTTTCCAAATGTCTAACAGGACGTGATGGAGTGATGGAGTGATGGAGTGACGGTCCCACCACTTCAACTTGGAAAATAATAAATATTTTCCAAGTTAAAAATAATGACTTAAAATTACATTTAATACAGTAAAAAGTATCTTTTCTGTAGATGCCAAGGCCGTCACTAGCGATGTCGATGTCCAGAAAGTGCGGAGTGCTGTTTTCAAATAAGTCGAAAGTAAAGCGGATATTTCTATCAAACTTGTGAAAGTGTTCCAAAATAGTGGTGATTGTGTTGCGTTTAATGAGAAGGAGAGTGTCATCTACTGGACAGTACACTAACTTTGACAGCTTTATACCTTGGCGACACAAAATCTCTTTGGTCAGAGCACTGATTGACCGCATACATCGAAACTGCACTCCTAACAAAATTAAAACCGAGCTTAAGCTGATAAGGAAGTTTTTATCGTGGAATGACTTTCCTAAACGTGTTGCCAACCTATTAATTGATCGCTTTACAACAAATGCACAGAAAAGGGCTTCAGATCATCTTGCCAACGATACCTCCCACAACAACCAGCATCCCACTATTTGGCTTACCATCCCATTCGTCGGTGATCTAACAACACAACTTGTTAAGAAGCTTAAACGTAAGCTTCGGAGATGTCTCGTCGATCCGAATGTTGACATCCGAATAAAAGAGAAGACAAAAAAATTGTGTTTCTTCACAAGCACTAAGGACAAAACGCCACAATTAAGCCAATCAAATGTTGTTTATGAGTTCATCTGCCCTGGTTGTAATTCTTCGTACATCGGCAAAACGAACAGAACTCTGCTTGTCCGAACACAAGAACATGCACTCACGGACAAAGAAAGCGCTATATATAAACATCTTCACGATTGTGATAATATCAAACACATACAAGATTTATACAACTTACCGGATATTTTTACTAATGAGAACATTTCATCTACTACTGTAATCAACAAAGAATTTTTCGCCCAAACCGTGCGTGATAACACAAACATAATAGATCGCGATGATAACTGGAATCTATTACTATATAAAGAAGCTCATATCATATCAAGCGTTTAACACCATTTCTGAACAATGGCTTAAAAGCCAGTAGGGAACTCCGCCTATTCTCTTGACAGTTTCGTTTCTTTGTTTTTCATTTTCACGTGATTATACTGTTGTACAATCTCGCAGTATTTAAAATTCTGCTACCTGTATCCCGCCTTAGTCCGAAGATGATATAGATTTATATCGAAGTATTACAAGCACATAACATCGTTTCCTTGCATTTGTTGTCTATCAAGTTTAGTCACAATGCAATTACTCGGTATAGCATTTATTCTATTCCGGAATAAGAATATATTCCGGAATATATTCCAGAATATATTCCGGCTATTCTGCTCCTGGGAGCAGAATAGCCGGAATGGAAATCCAGGTATTCCGGAATGAGAATAGCTCCCAAACAAACGCTTACTCGAATTATTCCAATTATTCTTATTCCGGATTGATCCCAAACGAACGCGCCCTTAGTAAACGCTCCTCCTCCTGGTTTTCTCTGCTTAGACAAAAAAATTGAAATTCATAATCTCCATACCTTTGCACGATTCAAGGATACACTTCTTTTTCTCTTCTGTTATTCTCCCGCATCCCTTTCCGCCTCCTGAGGGGGGTGGGTTGGTGCAGGTACGGGTGCGCGTTTGCTCTCCTTTACCACAGGTCTTACTGCACGCCGAGTACTCCGACCATTCAGTAAATCCTCCATTAACTAAAATGGCATTAAATAAAAATCAGTAGTCCAGTTAATCCGATTATCACTTTATTAGAATACGCTAGTCACTGTGATATGAAGTGAAGTGATATAATGCTGACATTAGCTAACTTGGTTCCCTTTCTCTCTCATCATCCCATCTGCATGCAACAACATCAGCATGAGCATAAGCGTCAGCACCATCATCTCCACCATTACTATCAGTACCATCGTTGTCGCATCGTCATTGCCAACATCTTTTGTTTCATGGCCATGCATACAGCTCGGCATGGATTTTTCGATTGAAACATAGGTATTTTTGGGTTGAAACATAACAAAGAACACTTTCTAACGGCGTAGCACTAATCTCGCCTTTTGGTTTTCGTCTCTCAGCCCTTTCTAATAGGCTAATTTTCTGAATTATAGATACGTGAGGGAGAGTATTTGTTCCACATTTAATGTCTTCGCTTTTTAGTTTGACAGTTAAGCAATAGAGCACTTTTTCCGTGTTTGCATAGCCTCATCTAAGCACGCCTACCGACCAATAACAGCGCCGTAGTGGCTGAGGTGTCGCCACGAGTTTGCGCTCCTCTGCGATCGCTATAATGGTGCAAGCAGATCCAGATGAGCGCCAATATGGTGGCTTTATGTAACAAAAATATCTGTCTTTGAGCTTTTGCTACTGAAAGGAAACGTTATTCCTCTGAAACTCTGACACATTGAAATTAATACTTCTTCTAGTTAAAGAACTGTTCAGTTAGCGAAAACTTAGGCGATAATTCGTCGCCGTTTTAATGTCACGCAACGCATAAATTTGGAAATTCAAATTAAATGTCCCAATTCTTTTGCAAAACAGAGTACCCTGTCGAACTTAAACGCTGTAAAACGTGAAGTTCTTAGAGGTTCTTGCATCTGATGGAACTAAAACTTCATAGGGATCGATAAATTTCCATTTTTGGAAAATGATACTGTTACAATAATTTTTACTTGCCTTTTTCCACTTCACAAGCCTGAGTGTTGCACGTTTCCTCCTCCTTGTTGTCCCCAACGCAATGCAAGCCATTGTACGCAGGAGGGGGATTGGTACAGGTTCGTGTACGCTCTTTGATGCCCCCTCCACAAGTCACACTGCACTCGCTCCATTCTCCAAAGTCGCTCCATCCTCCATTCACTACAACAAACATAAAACATTAAATCAAGGTGTAGTTTACCAAGAAACCTAGAGAGGTAAGTGCTACTTTTAATGCATCAGCATTAGTGATGCAACGGCAAAATGATCTACCAAAGTGTAAGATATTAACTAAACGTAAAGTCTTCGACTCAAGTTTTACTCACTATTTTCACTACTGAAGCTAACTAGAAAGTACAGTAAATTATCTATTTAACCTCCGGGGCTTATTTATTTTAAGCACTTTTGAGAGGAGGCTAGGCTTATGAGAAATAACGAAATATTATTTGGTGTGCCGTAGTTGCTCTGATCGTTTTACGGTGAGCTGAGATTCCGGATTCTTAAGATGCCTTCATTGTCAACAAATGAGGTGTCTATCATTTCCTAAATCAGCTTAACCTCTTATCCTCTATAATATAGAATTGGCAAGTAACTCAAGGACAATCTTAGTCTCATTTTCACTCTTATCTGATCCTACACCTTTTATGTAATCTTAATTTAGGAATACGTGTTGTACTCAAATCCGTGGAGCTACTTACCAGGGCATGGCCCATTATTACATGTTCTCACTTCCTTGTCGTCTCCTGAGCATTGTGCTCCACCATTAGATGGAGGGGGATTGGTGCAGGTGCGTGAGCGCTGTTGCTGTCCATCTCCACAGGTGGCGCTGCACTCTCCCCAGTCTCCATAGTCGCTCCAGCCTCCATTAACTACAGTAAATCACACAAGTAATTTATCAGGAATTTTAATCATGAAAACGCTGAACAAGTGATGAGACGCCCTATTACAAACAGAACACCACAGACAAAAAAACGAGATTTCTAACTTTCCAGCAACGCTGGTTACGCCAAACAACCCGGCGTCTGTTTACAGACACATGAGGGCTCTTGAATGTCGATAGGGCCTCTCTTGTTTTCCATTATTACAAATCATGTCTAAGAATACAAAAATGCTTGAGAAACCCTAGCTTTTGCTTTTTTTCTGGAAAAGCAAAATTCCAAAACGTCTATCAAAAGTATTATTATATATTGAACTCTCTAACTCTTTTCTGATTGGCCGAAAGCGTACAGTGAGTTTTCGAAAACAGCGCCCGTGACGTCATAACTGCAGATTATGATTCATGTCAAGGTCACAGGTAATCATGTCAAGATTCGCGTGCTTTTTGTTACTTTACGTCAGTGCAGAAGCAAAAACATGACTTCCAGTTTGTTTTTCGTTTAATGTATAATAAAACAATTGTTAGATTCGGTTTTTGTGGCATGCAGAATAATCAAGGTCTCGGCATGCTTAACCTCCTACGCAGACGTTCTTAGGCTTGTCACGCGTTCCTCCCCACGAACGTCTGCTCAACGGACCGGCCACATCCGTTCGTTGACGGTTAGCCAATCATAGCTTCTCTGCCAATCTTGGCAAAGCTGGACTTTGACCGACTTTGAACCAACGCTTCAACACAAGAAATTTGTGCCTCAAAATGTTCAGAATTTTCACTTACATACGAGTTCCGCCAGCAACTCCAGACGTACATATTATTTTAGAAGTACCGGCAACTGATAAGATCCACATTGAGGACCGGTACGGTCTTGCCAGAGCTAAGTCAAACAATGGGATATACAACACGCAAAACAGTCAACTGATTCGCACGTAAACAGCTACATTTTAATTATGTGGTGCCAGAAGGGACAAAAGGAGCAATAAACCTATTCATCGAACTCGAGAAACACAAGCTCAACCAAATTGATGGAAGAAACATAAGAACCTCACTACAGAAACGTGTAGCTTTCTCGAAGTAAAGCACGGCTGTCGCTGCTGGGCGACGATAAAACACTGCTGGTTCGTTTGGACAGCTTTATTCGCGAACTTACACCGGATAAATTCTCTTTTTACCGCTCACGTTTTACAAAAACTCAACTCCTCACTTTTACACGTGCAGACGAGGTCCTTAGCAACGAGTTGACCTGTCATTCGTAACCTAGTAACGCGACCGGAAATGAAAGTTCAGGAAGCGGGAGGCACATCCCCGCCCCTAGTCGAGACACAATGTTCGTCGAGACGATTATAAGTTCTACTCTTCCGCTTCCTGTACCAAGCAAAGTTTTGTGATTGGTCTTTTATATTCCCCGTGCTGGGTACGCACAGTAACAGCTCGAACTAACCCATCCCGCCCAGGATGAGTAGACACGATTCTGCCCAATGGCCATACTCCTCGCGGCTGATTTGGCTCAGCAACTAGAACAACATCTCCTTCTTTGAGGTTCTGTCTCTTCTCTTTCCACTTCTTCCTTTGTGTCAGGCTAGGAAGGTATTCTTTGGTAAAACGTCTCCAGAAGAAATTAGCTAGCGCTTGGGACTGTCGCCACAGTTTTGTCGAGTTAATCTCTCTGTCACTAACTTCAGCATCTTCATAACCCGGATTCGCCCGCAACAGCAAGAAATGGTTTGGGGTTAACGCTTCAATGTCCCCTGCATCATTGGACACATGAGTAATCGGTCGACTGTTTAGTATTCCTTCTGCTTCAACTAGTGCAGTTCTCAGCACTTCTTTGGAAACAACCCTGTCTGCCAGAATTGCCTTCAGCGTCTTCTTGGTGCACTGTACTAGTCTCTCCCATGCTCCTCCAAAGTGCGGGGCACTTGGCGGCTGAAATTTCCACTCGATTTCCTTAGGCGCACAGAAATTTTGTATCCTCTCTTCATCCAATTGTTTGATGCATTTCTGCAACTCATTATTTGCACCAACAAAGTTCGTTCCATTATCGCTGTGGATGCTCTGCGGTCGTCCACGTCGCGCAATGAACCGTTTCAATGCCATGATGAAATGATCTGTTGAAAGATCATCCACAAGTTCAAGGTGGCACGCTCTAGTACTCATGCAAGTGAACAAACACCCGTACACTTTAACTTCACTGCGTCTTTCCTTAACTAACATAGGTCCAAAAAAGTCAACTCCAGTGTTCCTGAACACCATTCCTGGCTCAAGTCGGCACTCTGGTAGACTTCCCATTCGCTGCTCTCGAGGCTTTACTGTCTGGCGATAGCAGTAGTTACACTTGAATTTCGCGTTTCGCACCACTTGGCGACCATGGATGATCCAATACTCCTGCCGAATCTGATTAAGCAAGTGCTCAGTTGGCGGGTGGTGGTAGATACGATGCATTTCTTCAACGATCAGCTGTGCAAGTTCATGGTGCGAGTCAATTATCTTGGGATATCGTGTTCTGTAAGGCAGGCATTGTGCTCTCTGCAGCCTTCCACCGACAACCAAGAACCCATCTTCCAACCTTGGATCAAGAGATTTGATTCTACTCTTCTTGTGGATCTCCTGACCCATCTCCAGACACTGTATCTCATCGCTGAATGACTCAACTTGCGCCCTCTTCACAAGATAATTCTGAGCAGCTCTCAATTCGTTCGACGTAAGTGCTCCCAGTAGACGTGTTTCCTTCTTAGCTCTTACATTGTTTGCAAATCGCATCACATAAGCTGTAACCCTTCTTAGTTTAGTCAGCGACGAATACTTCTTCCACCCTAACAGGACCTTGTCTTCCTGAGATGCTCCAGCCCATCTTTCCTTCTTCTTTTCTTTCATGTCATCATTTTCGCAAGGCGCTTTGACTTTATTTTCTGGCCAGAGTTCTGCTGATTCATACAGGAACTTGGGTCCGCTACTGTAACGAAAGCCCGTGCCAAGTTCGGTAGGACTTAGTCCCCGGGTGATGTCATCTGCAGGATTAGCCTCTGTCGGCACATATCTCCAACTCACTGCGCCCGCCCCTAGTGTGGCTTCCAGATTGCTCATAATTGTGTGAATCTCAGAAACGCGGTTGCCGACGAATGCTTTGTAAGTGGAGCTTGTCTGGCGGATCCAATGTAGGACTGTGGTAGAGTCACTCCAGA
>JAHPZR010053577.1:0-17980 GCA_019787425.1 Platygyra sinensis | reverse complement strand
TTTTCAAAGTGTCTGGACACATGACGCGTTTTGTGGAACACAAACGATCACTGCCAGGGATATGATTACACTGGAATTTTACAAGCCACTGGTACCCCTTGGAGTTTTAGACATCTCCAAGCGATCCAAGGTCTGTTTTTGGTTGCTAAGAACGTCTGACTCGTTATGCTACAACATACACTGTATACTGTATTATAATGAAAATAATAAAATAAAATTTGTAATAAATTAATATTACTCAAAAATTAGAGGATGAGTCTTATCCCCTGAACAGGAGCCCGTTCCTTGAATAAGAATTCTATAATACAATAAAAAAAGTGCATTCACACGTAGCTGAGTAAGTGTTAAAACTTTAAAACTGTCAACCACATAAACATCAACATTAACACTGCCATCAGTACTTTTAACAAAAATTAAGAACCACAAAGTATGGTTTTTCATTGGCAGCTAGTCTACCTGCAACATACAGTGTACCCTGCGTATTCCATAAACAGTTTCGATATTTCACTTTTCAACATATTAAATTTATAGTAAAAACTACAAATCTTAGAATTTGGTATCTTTGTAAATATGCTATAAAATTATTTCTGCCCACAATAAAATTAGAGCATTGGTCTTATCGCCTTGAATAATGATTCTATAATAAAATGAAAAAGTGCATTTACATGTAGTGGTAGCGTTAAAACTTTAACTCTTACCAACATAAACTATGTAGTCAACAATATAAACAGCAACACTACCACTGGTATTTTCAACAAACATTTAGAACCACAAAGTGTGGTTTTCATTGGCAGGCAGACTATCTTCGCTCCAGGACATACTCGTCTGAGCAAAACTGTTAAGGTTTACGTGTCGCTATCGTAAAACCACATAGGAGTGTTGGCCTGTCTATTAACTTTTCAAAAAGGTAAATCGCTCAAAGACACTCGCCAAAACAAAACTTTAGAGGCTTACGTGCCGCTACCGTAAAACCACATAGGAGCGTTTGTGTTGGCCTGTCTATGACCTTTTCAAAAAGCAATATTTGTCTGAAAAAAAATTCGCGCAGAGGGTTTCACCTGAAAAAAAAATTCCTGCACAAGCCGTGAGCGAAAAAAAAAATTCGTGCAAGCTGAAAATTCCCCTCCCCCCCCCCATCACTTTTCTAATGGTCCGTCCCTAACTAAATATTGCAAATTGAACATAAACTATTAAGAATCCCAACTGGCGGGAGGCTAACCAGTTGGCTATTTACACAACGCGGTCGAGAAATTGAACTAGGGGCTACCGAGAACAAATGCAGATAGCAGCAGGGTGGAGGATTTGAACCAGGGACCTCGAGATTTCAAATCCAGCGCCCTAAACCACTCTGCCACACTGCCTCTTGCACAAATGATATTAGCATCGAACATACGACTAGTGTTAAGATGGGGTTCAACTAACTTAATGTCAAATAACAAACATGCAACCTAACAGAAGATAGACCCCCCCTTAACCTTAAGGGTGGGAGGGGAGGGTATGAAGGCTAACGCAAGGACATCGTCCAAAAACTGAGCAACCTAAAGCACATGTAGTGATCACATGATCAATCTAGAAACCAATGGCTGTGAGCCATTAATTACATGTATTAATTAACATAATTTAATACTTCCCGTTGTTCTTTTTTTGGCCAGTTTTCTCGCTTAGAGAAGGGAAGAATTTTCTACGGTCGGGTTGAAAACATATCGTTGTATTGAATTTCAAAATTTTCAACAAACAAAATTATGATCATTTCGAAATCGCAACCTATAATTCTTAAACTGTTATTAAAAGTTTCGCAAATTTCAGTAGCCTCGATATTCTTATAAAACATATTCTTGCAAAAAATAAAACGTGTTCTGATGAAGCAAATGTCAAGTTCAAAATATGCAAATAACTAAATGGAAAACCATTGTTAAAAAAAGATCCTGTTTTCTGCTTTTAATCATCGTACAAAGCAAGCATCTCAATATTTTTTTTCACAGCCAACTACTTTAAAAATGAATGCCTAAATTTCAATGTTAACCTTACAAGACTTACAAATCCAAGCGATAACGCACTCGTGATGACTTTCCGGATCTGGACACGATCTACCAACATGCCGTGACGAATCATGATCAGAAGCAATTTTCTCACTGCGGAAGGGGGAAATGGGTTCTGCCTTATATGGGCTATTTAGGTTATGTGCCGCAGGATTGGGAAAGGTTTTTTGTGGTTCTTGATCCTTAATTGCGTATTATTTTTGCATTGTGCTCCCAGTGTGATCTTTACATAGGGTACATAAATTGTATCAGTTAAATTGCAGTACGTAAATGACCATCTAAATAGAATTAAAACATACGATCTGTTAAGGTGGCTCAAAACAGTTTCCAGCACTTTCCAAGACGTAGATTTTGATGGGCCATTATTACCACTCTTGATCAGTTGATGCTACAATCATGGTATCAAAAAACTGCCCAATCATTGGTGAACACGTTGGTATTATTTTTGTGACACAATAGGTTACCATAGCAACACTATAACCTGCTAAAAACACTCTTAATTTTAGCTTTAAGCGCTTATAACTCAAAAACGAGCTCGGTGACCCCCATTTTTTATTATCGAATTGTAATCAGCATGATAAGATGCAACTTTTTGCAAAGTTAAAAAAAATTCTACGAAGGGGATTCAGAGCCACCTTAAATTTTCGAATTGTAATCAGCATGATAAGATACAACTTTTTGCAAAGTTAAAAAAAATTCTACGAAGGGGATTCAGAGCCACCTTAAATTTTCGAAAATTTAAGGTGGCTCTGAATCCCCTTCGTAGAATTTTTTTTTAACTTTGCAAAAAGTTGCATCTTATCATGCTGATTACAATTCGATAATAAAAAATGGGGGTCACCGAGCTCGTTTTTGAGTTATAAGCGCTTAAAGCTAAAATTAAGAGTGTTTTTAGCAGGTTATAGTGTTGCTATGGTAACCTATTGTGTCACAAAAATAATACCAACGTGTTCACCAATGATTGGGCAGTTTTTTGATACCATGATTGTAGCATCAACTGATCAAGAGTGGTAATAATGGCCCATCAAAATCTACGTCTTGGAAAGTGCTGGAAACTGTTTTGAGCCACCTTAAAACGTAACCATTTGTAACCTTCCAATGTTACAGAAACGAAATTTGCTACTCTTAGTTTTTGTTTTTTTCCTTGAATAGGGTATCATTTTAGTATATATGGGCCTTAAAGAGGTTACCGGTTTTCACGTGCTTCATCTTTAAATAGAGTCAGAGTAAAAAAGTCCCTTCGCGGCAAACGCCCATCCGATATTTACGGAAGTATCCCCCCTTCCCCCTCGAGCTACGGTAGTTCAGTAAAGACTATAGCAAACACTGTAAATATATTATTTGGAGAGAACTGAAAGAGGGTTTAGTAAGGTTCCGCCATGCTTAATTACAGTTACAGAATGTCCGGCAGAATATTGAATACCGTTTTGTTCGCTGCTTGCTTCCCCTATGAGCATGTATGATAGCTCTAGTTGCCACTGTCCATCTGTAGTTACAGTGTATTGCAAAGTGACCACGCCTGACTTCAAGGATCCGTCGGTCGCTTTGCTACAACGACGTTTCACTCTAAGTCATTTCGTTACGACTGGAAGTCGATTCGATACACATTGATCGATCGCCGCTTTAATAGCAGCAGCCATTTCCAGGGGGTTCGTTCTCCCTGTGGCCTTGAGTGCGTGGTGTTCAATTGAGGATCATGTAAAGTTTAAGCCTTACACTGCAAATAATTCATATTTACAGACTAAATGAAAAACGCAGTGTGATGGTTTTGGTCTAAACACAATTTAAACGGTATGAATACTAAAACGGTTAAAGCAGTAATATTTCGACAGCAAAAAGTTATTTCCGTTGAATTTCAAAGGAATAACAATGGCAGAAGCCTTTTATCAGTTGTCAGTAAATCTTACTAAATTTAAACCATGCGCTTTGTTAGATGCCTTTTACGAGCACGAGTACGCGCCAAGCGATCTCCTGACCTCAGTGCACACGAAGAGTGAAAAACAAAAAAAACCGTCAAGCTTCCAAAATATCCATAAATAGATAACATGGCCAGTAACAAAAATTATCTGGTTAGCATATTAAGTGATTTCCAGCAGAAAACAACAGCCATTTGAATCCGTACTCACTCGATTTAGCTCGATGTGCGAACCACTTAAATCATCAATCAATCAGGGATTCCAACGTAGCTGACTGGTTTAGAGATAATTTTCTTCATGAATGATCAATTATTCCTGGGTGGCGAAGTAAGGTTTCAGTAGAGAAATTGGAAGTCGGTGTAAACGTCGGGGACAGAAAAAATACCGTCAAAATTTAAACTGAAAATTTAACCTAAAAATTTAGACAACAACAAGCGTACATCTTGGAAATGAGTACGAAAAAGTTGCTGACCAAATGGGGTAAGAGTGGTATTGGGAGAATCATTGTCGCCGCAGAAGCGCCTAGATCCACACATTAATTTTTCATCAACTTTGCCCAACTTGTGTGTTAACATTATTCAACACTTTGCACAATGTCGTGACATTGTAAATTTCTGTCAAGCCTCTAGAAGAATAGCATTTTATTTACACCGATCTTACCTGCACTTCGCCACCCAGGAATAATTGATCATTCATGAAGAAAATTATCTCTAAACCAGTCAGCTACGTTGGAATCCCTGATTGATTGATGATTTAAGTGGTTCGCACATCGAGCTAAATCGAGTGAGTACGGATTCAAATGGCTGTTGTTTTCTGCTGGAAATCACTTAATATGCTAACCAGATAATTTTTGTTACTGGCCATGTTATCTATTTATGGATATTTTGGAAGCTTGACGGTTTTTTTGTTTTTCACTCTTCGTGTGCACTGAGGTCAGGAGATCGCTTGGCGCGTACTCGTGCTCGTAAAAGGCATCTAACAAAGCGCATGGTTTAAATTTAGTAAGATTTACTGACAACTGATAAAAGGCTTCTGCCATTGTTATTCCTTTGAAATTCAACGGAAATAACTTTTTGCTGTCGAAATATTACTGCTTTAACCGTTTTAGTATTCATACCGTTTAAATTGTGTTTAGACCAAAACCATCACACTGCGTTTTTCATTTAGTCTGTAAATATGAATTATTTGCAGTGTAAGGCTTAAACTTTACATGATCCTCAATTGAACACCACGCACTCAAGGCCACAGGGAGAACGAACCCCCTGGAAATGGCTGCTGCTATTAAAGCGGCGATCGATCAATGTGTATCGAATCGACTTCCAGTCGTAACGAAATGACTTAGAGTGAAACGTCGTTGTAGCAAAGCGACCGACGGATCCTTGAAGTCAGGCGTGGTCACTTTGCAATACACTGTAACTACAGATGGACAGTGGCAACTAGAGCTATCATACATGCTCATAGGGGAAGCAAGCAGCGAACAAAACGGTATTCAATATTCTGCCGGACATTCTGTAACTGTAATTAAGCATGGCGGAACCTTACTAAACCCTCTTTCAGTTCTCTCCAAATAATATATTTACAGTGTTTGCTATAGTCTTTACTGAACTACCGTAGCTCGAGGGGGGAAGGGGGGATACTTCCGTAAATATCGGATGGGCGTTTGCCGCGAAGGGACTTTTTTACTCTGACTCTATTTAAAGATGAAGCACGTGAAAACCGGTAACCTCTTTAAGGCCCATATATACTAAAATGATACCCTATTCAAGGAAAAAAACAAAAACTAAGAGTAGCAAATTTCGTTTCTGTAACATTGGAAGGTTACAAATGGTTACGTTTTAAGGTGGCTCAAAACAGTTTCCAGCACTTTCCAAGACGTAGATTTTGATGGGCCATTATTACCACTCTTGATCAGTTGATGCTACAATCATGGTATCAAAAAACTGCCCAATCATTGGTGAACACGTTGGTATTATTTTTGTGACACAATAGGTTACCATAGCAACACTATAACCTGCTAAAAACACTCTTAATTTTAGCTTTAAGCGCTTATAACTCAAAAACGAGCTCGGTGACCCCCATTTTTTATTATCGAATTGTAATCAGCATGATAAGATGCAACTTTTTGCAAAGTTAAAAAAAATTCTACGAAGGGGATTCAGAGCCACCTTAAATTTTCGAAAATTTAAGGTGGCTCTGAATCCCCTTCGTAGAATTTTTTTTAACTTTGCAAAAAGTTGTATCTTATCATGCTGATTACAATTCGAAAATTTAAGGTGGCTCTGAATCCCCTTCGTAGAATTTTTTTTAACTTTGCAAAAAGTTGCATCTTATCATGCTGATTACAATTCGATAATAAAAAATGGGGGTCACCGAGCTCGTTTTTGAGTTATAAGCGCTTAAAGCTAAAATTAAGAGTGTTTTTAGCAGGTTATAGTGTTGCTATGGTAACCTATTGTGTCACAAAAATAATACCAACGTGTTCACCAATGATTGGGCAGTTTTTTGATACCATGATTGTAGCATCAACTGATCAAGAGTGGTAATAATGGCCCATCAAAATCTACGTCTTGGAAAGTGCTGGAAACTGTTTTGAGCCACCTTAACAGATCGTATGTTTTAATTCTATTTAGATGGTCATTTACGTACTGCAATTTAACTGATACAATTTATGTACCCTATGTAAAGATCACACTGGGAGCACAATGCAAAAATAATACGCAATTAAGGATCAAGAACCACAAAAAACCTTTCCCAATCCTGCGGCACATAACCTAAATAGCCCATATAAGGCAGAACCCATTTCCCCCTTCCGCAGTGAGAAAATTGCTTCTGATCATGATTCGTCACGGCATGTTGGTAGATCGTGTCCAGATCCGGAAAGTCATCACGAGTGCGTTATCGCTTGGATTTGTAAGTCTTGTAAGGTTAACATTGAAATTTAGGCATTCATTTTTAAAGTAGTTGGCTGTGAAAAAAAATATTGAGATGCTTGCTTTGTACGATGATTAAAAGCAGAAAACAGGATCTTTTTTTAACAATGGTTTTCCATTTAGTTATTTGCATATTTTGAACTTGACATTTGCTTCATCAGAACACGTTTTATTTTTTGCAAGAATATGTTTTATAAGAATATCGAGGCTACTGAAATTTGCGAAACTTTTAATAACAGTTTAAGAATTATAGGTTGCGATTTCGAAATGATCATAATTTTGTTTGTTGAAAATTTTGAAATTCAATACAACGATATGTTTTCAACCCGACCGTAGAAAATTCTTCCCTTCTCTAAGCGAGAAAACTGGCCAAAAAAAGAACAACGGGAAGTATTAAATTATGTTAATTAATACATGTAATTAATGGCTCACAGCCATTGGTTTCTAGATTGATCATGTGATCACTACATGTGCTTTAGGTTGCTCAGTTTTTGGACGATGTCCTTGCGTTAGCCTTCATACCCTCCCCTCCCACCCTTAAGGTTAAGGGGGGGTCTATCTTCTGTTAGGTTGCATGTTTGTTATTTGACATTAAGTTAGTTGAACCCCATCTTAACACTAGTCGTATGTTCGATGCTAATATCATTTGTGCAAGAGGCAGTGTGGCAGAGTGGTTTAGGGCGCTGGATTTGAAATCTCGAGGTCCCTGGTTCAAATCCTCCACCCTGCTGCTATCTGCATTTGTTCTCGGTAGCCCCTAGTTCAATTTCTCGACCGCGTTGTGTAAATAGCCAACTGGTTAGCCTCCCGCCAGTTGGGATTCTTAATAGTTTATGTTCAATTTGCAATATTTAGTTAGGGACGGACCATTAGAAAAGTGATGGGGGGGGGGAGGGGAATTTTCAGCTTGCACGAATTTTTTTTTTCGCTCACGGCTTGTGCAGGAATTTTTTTTTCAGGTGAAACCCTCTGCGCGAATTTTTTTTCAGACAAATATTGCTTTTTGAAAAGGTCATAGACAGGCCAACACAAACGCTCCTATGTGGTTTTACGGTAGCGGCACGTAAGCCTCTAAAGTTTTGTTTTGGCGAGTGTCTTTGAGCGATTTACCTTTTTGAAAAGTTAATAGACAGGCCAACACTCCTATGTGGTTTTACGATAGCGACACGTAAACCTTAACAGTTTTGCTCAGACGAGTATGTCCTGGAGCGAAGATAGTCTGCCTGCCAATGAAAACCACACTTTGTGGTTCTAAATGTTTGTTGAAAATACCAGTGGTAGTGTTGCTGTTTATATTGTTGACTACATAGTTTATGTTGGTAAGAGTTAAAGTTTTAACGCTACCACTACATGTAAATGCACTTTTTCATTTTATTATAGAATCATTATTCAAGGCGATAAGACCAATGCTCTAATTTTATTGTGGGCAGAAATAATTTTATAGCATATTTACAAAGATACCAAATTCTAAGATTTGTAGTTTTTACTATAAATTTAATATGTTGAAAAGTGAAATATCGAAACTGTTTATGGAATACGCAGGGTACACTGTATGTTGCAGGTAGACTAGCTGCCAATGAAAAACCATACTTTGTGGTTCTTAATTTTTGTTAAAAGTACTGATGGCAGTGTTAATGTTGATGTTTATGTGGTTGACAGTTTTAAAGTTTTAACACTTACTCAGCTACGTGTGAATGCACTTTTTTTATTGTATTATAGAATTCTTATTCAAGGAACGGGCTCCTGTTCAGGGGATAAGACTCATCCTCTAATTTTGAGTAATATTAATTTATTACAAATTTTATTTTATTATTTTCATTATAATACAGTATACAGTGTATGTTGTAGCATAACGAGTCAGACGTTCTTAGCAACCAAAAACAGACCTTGGATCGCTTGGAGATGTCTAAAACTCCAAGGGGTACCAGTGGCTTGTAAAATTCCAGTGTAATCATATCCCTGGCAGTGATCGTTTGTGTTCCACAAAACGCGTCATGTGTCCAGACACTTGAAAACAATAAGATTATGAGCTCGTGATTTCTATCACGCATAGTAATCGTGAGCATAACCTCTTGAGAGGTTTTTGAAAATCTCGTGGCAATAATTTTTGAGAATTTCTGACTGCATAACATAAAGTGATTTTCAAAGTGTCTGGACACATGACGCGTTTTGTGGAACACAAACGATCACTGCCAGGGATATGATTACACTGGAATTTTACAAGCCACTGGTACCCCTTGGAGTTTTAGACATCTCCAAGCGATCCAAGGTCTGTTTTTGGTTGCTAAGAACGTCTGACTCGTTATGCTACAACATACACTGTATACTGTATTATAATGAAAATAATAAAATAAAATTTGTAATAAATTAATATTACTCAAAATTAGAGGATGAGTCTTATCCCCTGAACAGGAGCCCGTTCCTTGAATAAGAATTCTATAATACAATAAAAAAAGTGCATTCACACGTAGCTGAGTAAGTGTTAAAACTTTAAAACTGTCAACCACATAAACATCAACATTAACACTGCCATCAGTACTTTTAACAAAAATTAAGAACCACAAAGTATGGTTTTTCATTGGCAGCTAGTCTACCTGCAACATACAGTGTACCCTGCGTATTCCATAAACAGTTTCGATATTTCACTTTTCAACATATTAAATTTATAGTAAAAACTACAAATCTTAGAATTTGGTATCTTTGTAAATATGCTATAAAATTATTTCTGCCCACAATAAAATTAGAGCATTGGTCTTATCGCCTTGAATAATGATTCTATAATAAAATGAAAAAGTGCATTTACATGTAGTGGTAGCGTTAAAACTTTAACTCTTACCAACATAAACTATGTAGTCAACAATATAAACAGCAACACTACCACTGGTATTTTCAACAAACATTTAGAACCACAAAGTGTGGTTTTCATTGGCAGGCAGACTATCTTCGCTCCAGGACATACTCGTCTGAGCAAAACTGTTAAGGTTTACGTGTCGCTATCGTAAAACCACATAGGAGTGTTGGCCTGTCTATTAACTTTTCAAAAAGGTAAATCGCTCAAAGACACTCGCCAAAACAAAACTTTAGAGGCTTACGTGCCGCTACCGTAAAACCACATAGGAGCGTTTGTGTTGGCCTGTCTATGACCTTTTCAAAAAGCAATATTTGTCTGAAAAAAAATTCGCGCAGAGGGTTTCACCTGAAAAAAAAATTCCTGCACAAGCCGTGAGCGAAAAAAAAAATTCGTGCAAGCTGAAAATTCCCCTCCCCCCCCCCATCACTTTTCTAATGGTCCGTCCCTAACTAAATATTGCAAATTGAACATAAACTATTAAGAATCCCAACTGGCGGGAGGCTAACCAGTTGGCTATTTACACAACGCGGTCGAGAAATTGAACTAGGGGCTACCGAGAACAAATGCAGATAGCAGCAGGGTGGAGGATTTGAACCAGGGACCTCGAGATTTCAAATCCAGCGCCCTAAACCACTCTGCCACACTGCCTCTTGCACAAATGATATTAGCATCGAACATACGACTAGTGTTAAGATGGGGTTCAACTAACTTAATGTCAAATAACAAACATGCAACCTAACAGAAGATAGACCCCCCCTTAACCTTAAGGGTGGGAGGGGAGGGTATGAAGGCTAACGCAAGGACATCGTCCAAAAACTGAGCAACCTAAAGCACATGTAGTGATCACATGATCAATCTAGAAACCAATGGCTGTGAGCCATTAATTACATGTATTAATTAACATAATTTAATACTTCCCGTTGTTCTTTTTTTGGCCAGTTTTCTCGCTTAGAGAAGGGAAGAATTTTCTACGGTCGGGTTGAAAACATATCGTTGTATTGAATTTCAAAATTTTCAACAAACAAAATTATGATCATTTCGAAATCGCAACCTATAATTCTTAAACTGTTATTAAAAGTTTCGCAAATTTCAGTAGCCTCGATATTCTTATAAAACATATTCTTGCAAAAAATAAAACGTGTTCTGATGAAGCAAATGTCAAGTTCAAAATATGCAAATAACTAAATGGAAAACCATTGTTAAAAAAAGATCCTGTTTTCTGCTTTTAATCATCGTACAAAGCAAGCATCTCAATATTTTTTTTCACAGCCAACTACTTTAAAAATGAATGCCTAAATTTCAATGTTAACCTTACAAGACTTACAAATCCAAGCGATAACGCACTCGTGATGACTTTCCGGATCTGGACACGATCTACCAACATGCCGTGACGAATCATGATCAGAAGCAATTTTCTCACTGCGGAAGGGGGAAATGGGTTCTGCCTTATATGGGCTATTTAGGTTATGTGCCGCAGGATTGGGAAAGGTTTTTTGTGGTTCTTGATCCTTAATTGCGTATTATTTTTGCATTGTGCTCCCAGTGTGATCTTTACATAGGGTACATAAATTGTATCAGTTAAATTGCAGTACGTAAATGACCATCTAAATAGAATTAAAACATACGATCTGTTAAGGTGGCTCAAAACAGTTTCCAGCACTTTCCAAGACGTAGATTTTGATGGGCCATTATTACCACTCTTGATCAGTTGATGCTACAATCATGGTATCAAAAAACTGCCCAATCATTGGTGAACACGTTGGTATTATTTTTGTGACACAATAGGTTACCATAGCAACACTATAACCTGCTAAAAACACTCTTAATTTTAGCTTTAA
Source organism: Platygyra sinensis (assembly GCA_019787425.1). Classification (NCBI taxonomy): domain Eukaryota; kingdom Metazoa; phylum Cnidaria; class Anthozoa; order Scleractinia; family Merulinidae; genus Platygyra; species Platygyra sinensis. The sequence goes on along the minus strand of JAHPZR010053577.1, from coordinate 6,406 downwards.
GCGCTTATAACTCAAAAACGAGCTCGGTGACCCCCATTTTTTATTATCGAATTGTAATCAGCATGATAAGATGCAACTTTTTGCAAAGTTAAAAAAAATTCTACGAAGGGGATTCAGAGCCACCTTAAATTTTCGAATTGTAATCAGCATGATAAGATACAACTTTTTGCAAAGTTAAAAAAAATTCTACGAAGGGGATTCAGAGCCACCTTAAATTTTCGAAAATTTAAGGTGGCTCTGAATCCCCTTCGTAGAATTTTTTTTAACTTTGCAAAAAGTTGCATCTTATCATGCTGATTACAATTCGATAATAAAAAATGGGGTCACCGAGCTCGTTTTTGAGTTATAAGCGCTTAAAGCTAAAATTAAGAGTGTTTTTAGCAGGTTATAGTGTTGCTATGGTAACCTATTGTGTCACAAAAATAATACCAACGTGTTCACCAATGATTGGGCAGTTTTTTGATACCATGATTGTAGCATCAACTGATCAAGAGTGGTAATAATGGCCCATCAAAATCTACGTCTTGGAAAGTGCTGGAAACTGTTTTGAGCCACCTTAAAACGTAACCATTTGTAACCTTCCAATGTTACAGAAACGAAATTTGCTACTCTTAGTTTTGTTTTTTTTCCTTGAATAGGGTATCATTTTAGTATATATGGGCCTTAAAGAGGTTACCGGTTTTCACGTGCTTCATCTTTAAATAGAGTCAGAGTAAAAAAGTCCCTTCGCGGCAAACGCCCATCCGATATTTACGGAAGTATCCCCCTTCCCCCTCGAGCTACGGTAGTTCAGTAAAGACTATAGCAAACACTGTAAATATATTATTTGGAGAGAACTGAAAGAGGGTTTAGTAAGGTTCCGCCATGCTTAATTACAGTTACAGAATGTCCGGCAGAATATTGAATACCGTTTTGTTCGCTGCTTGCTTCCCCTATGAGCATGTATGATAGCTCTAGTTGCCACTGTCCATCTGTAGTTACAGTGTATTGCAAAGTGACCACGCCTGACTTCAAGGATCCGTCGGTCGCTTTGCTACAACGACGTTTCACTCTAAGTCATTTCGTTACGACTGGAAGTCGATTCGATACACATTGATCGATCGCCGCTTTAATAGCAGCAGCCATTTCCAGGGGGTTCGTTCTCCCTGTGGCCTTGAGTGCGTGGTGTTCAATTGAGGATCATGTAAAGTTTAAGCCTTACACTGCAAATAATTCATATTTACAGACTAAATGAAAAACGCAGTGTGATGGTTTTGGTCTAAACACAATTTAAACGGTATGAATACTAAAACGGTTAAAGCAGTAATATTTCGACAGCAAAAAGTTATTTCCGTTGAATTTCAAAGGAATAACAATGGCAGAAGCCTTTTATCAGTTGTCAGTAAATCTTACTAAATTTAAACCATGCGCTTTGTTAGATGCCTTTTACGAGCACGAGTACGCGCCAAGCGATCTCCTGACCTCAGTGCACACGAAGAGTGAAAAACAAAAAAAACCGTCAAGCTTCCAAAATATCCATAAATAGATAACATGGCCAGTAACAAAAATTATCTGGTTAGCATATTAAGTGATTTCCAGCAGAAAACAACAGCCATTTGAATCCGTACTCACTCGATTTAGCTCGATGTGCGAACCACTTAAATCATCAATCAATCAGGGATTCCAACGTAGCTGACTGGTTTAGAGATAATTTTCTTCATGAATGATCAATTATTCCTGGGTGGCGAAGTAAGGTTTCAGTAGAGAAATTGGAAGTCGGTGTAAACGTCGGGGACAGAAAAAATACCGTCAAAATTTAAACTGAAAATTTAACCTAAAAATTTAGACAACAACAAGCGTACATCTTGGAAATGAGTACGAAAAAGTTGCTGACCAAATGGGGTAAGAGTGGTATTGGGAGAATCATTGTCGCCGCAGAAGCGCCTAGATCCACACATTAATTTTTCATCAACTTTGCCCAACTTGTGTGTTAACATTATTCAACACTTTGCACAATGTCGTGACATTGTAAATTTCTGTCAAGCCTCTAGAAGAATAGCATTTTATTTACACCGATCTTACCTGCACTTCGCCACCCAGGAATAATTGATCATTCATGAAGAAAATTATCTCTAAACCAGTCAGCTACGTTGGAATCCCTGATTGATTGATGATTTAAGTGGTTCGCACATCGAGCTAAATCGAGTGAGTACGGATTCAAATGGCTGTTGTTTTCTGCTGGAAATCACTTAATATGCTAACCAGATAATTTTTGTTACTGGCCATGTTATCTATTTATGGATATTTTGGAAGCTTGACGGTTTTTTTGTTTTTCACTCTTCGTGTGCACTGAGGTCAGGAGATCGCTTGGCGCGTACTCGTGCTCGTAAAAGGCATCTAACAAAGCGCATGGTTTAAATTTAGTAAGATTTACTGACAACTGATAAAAGGCTTCTGCCATTGTTATTCCTTTGAAATTCAACGGAAATAACTTTTTGCTGTCGAAATATTACTGCTTTAACCGTTTTAGTATTCATACCGTTTAAATTGTGTTTAGACCAAAACCATCACACTGCGTTTTTCATTTAGTCTGTAAATATGAATTATTTGCAGTGTAAGGCTTAAACTTTACATGATCCTCAATTGAACACCACGCACTCAAGGCCACAGGGAGAACGAACCCCCTGGAAATGGCTGCTGCTATTAAAGCGGCGATCGATCAATGTGTATCGAATCGACTTCCAGTCGTAACGAAATGACTTAGAGTGAAACGTCGTTGTAGCAAAGCGACCGACGGATCCTTGAAGTCAGGCGTGGTCACTTTGCAATACACTGTAACTACAGATGGACAGTGGCAACTAGAGCTATCATACATGCTCATAGGGGAAGCAAGCAGCGAACAAAACGGTATTCAATATTCTGCCGGACATTCTGTAACTGTAATTAAGCATGGCGGAACCTTACTAAACCCTCTTTCAGTTCTCTCCAAATAATATATTTACAGTGTTTGCTATAGTCTTTACTGAACTACCGTAGCTCGAGGGGGGAAGGGGGGATACTTCCGTAAATATCGGATGGGCGTTTGCCGCGAAGGGACTTTTTTACTCTGACTCTATTTAAAGATGAAGCACGTGAAAACCGGTAACCTCTTTAAGGCCCATATATACTAAAATGATACCCTATTCAAGGAAAAAAACAAAAACTAAGAGTAGCAAATTTCGTTTCTGTAACATTGGAAGGTTACAAATGGTTACGTTTTAAGGTGGCTCAAAACAGTTTCCAGCACTTTCCAAGACGTAGATTTTGATGGGCCATTATTACCACTCTTGATCAGTTGATGCTACAATCATGGTATCAAAAAACTGCCCAATCATTGGTGAACACGTTGGTATTATTTTTGTGACACAATAGGTTACCATAGCAACACTATAACCTGCTAAAAACACTCTTAATTTTAGCTTTAAGCGCTTATAACTCAAAAACGAGCTCGGTGACCCCCATTTTTTATTATCGAATTGTAATCAGCATGATAAGATGCAACTTTTTGCAAAGTTAAAAAAAATTCTACGAAGGGGATTCAGAGCCACCTTAAATTTTCGAAAATTTAAGGTGGCTCTGAATCCCCTTCGTAGAATTTTTTTTAACTTTGCAAAAAGTTGTATCTTATCATGCTGATTACAATTCGAAAATTTAAGGTGGCTCTGAATCCCCTTCGTAGAATTTTTTTTAACTTTGCAAAAAGTTGCATCTTATCATGCTGATTACAATTCGATAATAAAAAATGGGGGTCACCGAGCTCGTTTTTGAGTTATAAGCGCTTAAAGCTAAAATTAAGAGTGTTTTTAGCAGGTTATAGTGTTGCTATGGTAACCTATTGTGTCACAAAAATAATACCAACGTGTTCACCAATGATTGGGCAGTTTTTTGATACCATGATTGTAGCATCAACTGATCAAGAGTGGTAATAATGGCCCATCAAAATCTACGTCTTGGAAAGTGCTGGAAACTGTTTTGAGCCACCTTAACAGATCGTATGTTTTAATTCTATTTAGATGGTCATTTACGTACTGCAATTTAACTGATACAATTTATGTACCCTATGTAAAGATCACACTGGGAGCACAATGCAAAAATAATACGCAATTAAGGATCAAGAACCACAAAAAACCTTTCCCAATCCTGCGGCACATAACCTAAATAGCCCATATAAGGCAGAACCCATTTCCCCCTTCCGCAGTGAGAAAATTGCTTCTGATCATGATTCGTCACGGCATGTTGGTAGATCGTGTCCAGATCCGGAAAGTCATCACGAGTGCGTTATCGCTTGGATTTGTAAGTCTTGTAAGGTTAACATTGAAATTTAGGCATTCATTTTTAAAGTAGTTGGCTGTGAAAAAAAATATTGAGATGCTTGCTTTGTACGATGATTAAAAGCAGAAAACAGGATCTTTTTTTAACAATGGTTTTCCATTTAGTTATTTGCATATTTTGAACTTGACATTTGCTTCATCAGAACACGTTTTATTTTTTTGCAAGAATATGTTTTATAAGAATATCGAGGCTACTGAAATTTGCGAAACTTTTAATAACAGTTTAAGAATTATAGGTTGCGATTTCGAAATGATCATAATTTTGTTTGTTGAAAATTTTGAAATTCAATACAACGATATGTTTTCAACCCGACCGTAGAAAATTCTTCCCTTCTCTAAGCGAGAAAACTGGCCAAAAAAAGAACAACGGGAAGTATTAAATTATGTTAATTAATACATGTAATTAATGGCTCACAGCCATTGGTTTCTAGATTGATCATGTGATCACTACATGTGCTTTAGGTTGCTCAGTTTTTGGACGATGTCCTTGCGTTAGCCTTCATACCCTCCCCTCCCACCCTTAAGGTTAAGGGGGGGTCTATCTTCTGTTAGGTTGCATGTTTGTTATTTGACATTAAGTTAGTTGAACCCCATCTTAACACTAGTCGTATGTTCGATGCTAATATCATTTGTGCAAGAGGCAGTGTGGCAGAGTGGTTTAGGGCGCTGGATTTGAAATCTCGAGGTCCCTGGTTCAAATCCTCCACCCTGCTGCTATCTGCATTTGTTCTCGGTAGCCCCTAGTTCAATTTCTCGACCGCGTTGTGTAAATAGCCAACTGGTTAGCCTCCCGCCAGTTGGGATTCTTAATAGTTTATGTTCAATTTGCAATATTTAGTTAGGGACGGACCATTAGAAAAGTGATGGGGGGGGGGAGGGGAATTTTCAGCTTGCACGAATTTTTTTTTTCGCTCACGGCTTGTGCAGGAATTTTTTTTTCAGGTGAAACCCTCTGCGCGAATTTTTTTTCAGACAAATATTGCTTTTTGAAAAGGTCATAGACAGGCCAACACAAACGCTCCTATGTGGTTTTACGGTAGCGGCACGTAAGCCTCTAAAGTTTTGTTTTGGCGAGTGTCTTTGAGCGATTTACCTTTTTGAAAAGTTAATAGACAGGCCAACACTCCTATGTGGTTTTACGATAGCGACACGTAAACCTTAACAGTTTTGCTCAGACGAGTATGTCCTGGAGCGAAGATAGTCTGCCTGCCAATGAAAACCACACTTTGTGGTTCTAAATGTTTGTTGAAAATACCAGTGGTAGTGTTGCTGTTTATATTGTTGACTACATAGTTTATGTTGGTAAGAGTTAAAGTTTTAACGCTACCACTACATGTAAATGCACTTTTTCATTTTATTATAGAATCATTATTCAAGGCGATAAGACCAATGCTCTAATTTTATTGTGGGCAGAAATAATTTTATAGCATATTTACAAAGATACCAAATTCTAAGATTTGTAGTTTTTACTATAAATTTAATATGTTGAAAAGTGAAATATCGAAACTGTTTATGGAATACGCAGGGTACACTGTATGTTGCAGGTAGACTAGCTGCCAATGAAAAACCATACTTTGTGGTTCTTAATTTTTGTTAAAAGTACTGATGGCAGTGTTAATGTTGATGTTTATGTGGTTGACAGTTTTAAAGTTTTAACACTTACTCAGCTACGTGTGAATGCACTTTTTTTATTGTATTATAGAATTCTTATTCAAGGAACGGGCTCCTGTTCAGGGGATAAGACTCATCCTCTAATTTTGAGTAATATTAATTTATTACAAATTTTATTTTATTATTTTCATTATAATACAGTATACAGTGTATGTTGTAGCATAACGAGTCAGACGTTCTTAGCAACCAAAAACAGACCTTGGATCGCTTGGAGATGTCTAAAACTCCAAGGGGTACCAGTGGCTTGTAAAATTCCAGTGTAATCATATCCCTGGCAGTGATCGTTTGTGTTCCACAAAACGCGTCATGTGTCCAGACACTTTGAAAATCACTTTATGTTATGCAGTCAGAAATTCTCAAAAATTATTGCCACGAGATTTTCAAAA
>JAHPZR010053572.1:0-18137 GCA_019787425.1 Platygyra sinensis | reverse complement strand
AAATGACAAAGAGACTGATGTTATTTAGTTCAGGGTGTATTGGTATTCTTTGAATTTTTATTATTGCTTCTTCTTTGTCTTGTTTATGTTGCGGCGCCATAAGCTTATATTTTCCAGTTTCCAGGAGTGAAAACTTCTGATGACAGTAACGTAAGCTTAAACCTTTCAACCACCAAATGCAACTGGTTTGATCAGAATGACTGAGATATATATTCTCTCAGGAATCGCAATTATAGTTTATTATCATTAAAGAAATCGGTTTGTTAAGTTAAACGTGATGTTGATCAGGTGAAATTGTGTTAAAAATATGCCGCGGCAAGCAACAAAATTGTCGAGGGGATTGGAATTGGAGTTATCTGGTAACGGTCTCTGACATAAATAAGGGCCTGTTTACATGGAGGGAGGGTGCCCCGGTAACCGGGCTACCCGGCTAACCGAGCTACCCTTCTTACACATTTCTTTAGAAAACGCATTGAAGCATTGACATGCTACACTGGGAAGCCTGCCCACCCAGGGCACCCTCTCTACTTGCCTGGGGAACCCGGCTTGGTGGGATAGCTTTTCACCATGTAAACAGTTCATGCCTGGCTATCCCGGCTAGCTGAGGTGAGATAAGCCGCGAAAACATGGCAGCGCGGTCGAGGTGAATTTTTTGTAGTTACCCTTCGCCAGTGTTGTCTGCCAAACAGAGTGACAATCAATCTGAAGAGATTAATGTAATAGATGAGTCTCAGGCAGAGAACAGGCCCGTGCCCATGCAAGAAGCTGAAATATGTGTAACATGAAAAAAGTTTCTTTGGTCGGTCATTTTGTTTGTTGTGCTTAGTGGCCGCTCTAAAGATAGCTCACGCAGCCCAATCACTGTCACGGTTTCTGTTCTGGTTATAAGTTGCATGTAAAGGCGGGCTATGTTCAACCCTTCGAGCCAGGTAGCCCAGTTAGCTGGAGCACCCTCCCTCCATATAAACAGGCCCTAAGGGTAGATTGAAAGTACAATGACCACAAAATATTGTTTATGGGTGTTTGTTAATTCTGATCAAAGTTCATTCAATTCAAATAATTTATGAAAATCAAATATTTATTAATTATTTTTGCATGTGCCATTTATTACTTAATTTTCAGGTACAAAAGAAAGTAAAGGCTGCAGACATGTCATGGAACAGAGCGATGGATGAAGTGAGAGCAGATCGTTTGACTGAAAAGCATGGTAAGAATGTGCTCCTGGTTATTATTCATCAATGGCCACAGACGAAAAAATACAAAGACAAACCAGAGCTGATACCAAGCCTAGAATATCTGGTAAGGACGTAACTTAGATCTACAGTTTTTTTTAAATATATTTTGTGATAGCAGTATGTTTAAATATAAGAAGATTGCACTCTGAATCAAGTATTTAGACGATCAGTATGAAATGCCAACTGTGGACTGCAGACTGTGGACTAGGGGTAAAATGGAGACTACAGAATACAGACTCTTTGAGTATATACAGTCGAACCTTGATTATCCATACAAGTTTGCTGGGACGAGGCAAAATAGTCCTGATAATCGAGGGTCAGGATAATTGAAAATAAAAATATCTGATTAAATTAAAAAGCAACTTACATTTAACTGTGAAACAACCCTTTCACAGAACCCTTTCACAGATCCTTTAGAAAACAATATACATGTAGTCTACATCGTCACTGTCCATTGTGAGATCTTGTGAATACGTGTACCCATGTGTATTAACAATTAAAATTACTAAATAAAAAATGTTTTTGCATTGGCCTAAGATGTTGCTTTTGACTGCAAACTTCAATGCTGTAGTTTTGAAAAGAATATGGCTACGGATCTTGATTACAACTAATAAATGTTCATTACAAAATATGGACTAAGAAAAAGTTCAGAAAATCGATAGATTATAATTATTGTTAGTCTCGACTGTATTGTGTTATTGTTGATTAAATTACAACTTTAGAGTGCTAACGTATGTCATTAAATGTGTGACTTTTTCACTTTTGCTTACGTTAACAAAAAGAATTCGCATGCCACTTGTGTAAGGATAATTGTTTTTAGCTTCGTCACATCCCTTTGTTAACTCTCAACTTTTTGGTGCATCTTATAACCAAGTATTTACATAATTTTTAGTTTGAGAACTGAGCTTGATTAAATTGCTAAGTTTGGGGTGTGTCTTATAACCGAGTGCACCTTATAACTGAATAACTACGGTACCTGTAGCGACTTATTGAGGCTGTCGCAGTGAACGTTTGCACTCTGGTGTAGCATGAATGTCACCCCTGTTAATCTGTTTAAGGTTAATTGCTCTCAATTATTGAAATGGTAACATTCTCAGTTATAAAGTCTGCAGTCTGCATTTTACTCTTATAGTCATGGACAACTTGTGTTGCCAAATGCGAAAACATGAAATCATTAAGTGTCAGCACCCCCATTTCTCCTTTCAACTTTGGAGACATGTAGATGGTAAAATGCAAACTTGTATCAGACTAAAGTGTTTTGTCAACATTGCACTGGGGCTGGCACCGGGCAAAATGTGTATAGAATGATTTTTTCCAACCCCAGTCTGCAGTCTGCAATCCGCCGTCTTCATTATTTTATGCTGACTGCATTTCATATTCATCAAAGTCATACAGCTGTAGGTGGGGGTAATGCTGTGGAATTACTTCAATCTCTGTCAAAAGATACCAGCATATTTTTCCGAGTGCAACCTCATGTCATCCATGGGAAGGGGTGGTGGAGGCTGCAATATTCCTTGTGATTTCATACTAAAAGAAACTGATCAGAAGCAATCTCAGTAAGTGCCAGACTGAGTGCAGATTGACAAAATTAGCCATCTACACAATAATGTAAATTAACATAATATGAACTTAAGTGGCCCATTTTTGAAATAAATAGATGGTTATTTAAAAACAAATTCCATCTACTAATTATTTTAACTGCTACCTGCCTGTAGATAAGTCGACTAACAGAAATAATACTTGAGAGGGATACCAAAGAAGTCTTCAAGTATTTCCGTGTTCCTTCAAAAGATGACCCAACTTGCCCTACCCTGTTACATCTTGCTGCAGAGCAAAACTTCTTGCATGTCACAAAGTCCTTGGTTGAACGCTATCCAGGTCTTATGTACTTATGGACTTACGAACAAGACGACAAGCCTAGTTATTTACCGGTTGAGGTGGCTTTAAAGAAGTACAAAGATGACACAGCAGCTTATTTGATTTCTCAAATGAGGCCAGAGCGGTGAGTGTTATTTCACTTTTCAAAATTTATTTTCTTAACTGTCAATCACAGAATTATCTGATCAGCTGAGAAAAGTTGTAATTAAATTAACCACAGTACTGATGCCTGACCAAAATTAATTGCTGGCCATCTGGTGTCTGTTACTGTGTAGTTCCAGAAAATATCCATACCTCCCCCACTGAAGGGATTTTTGCCAAGCCCCCCCCCCCCCCCCCCCCCCCACCCCTCTGTAAATTCTAATTAAGCTTGAAACATTCCTTTAAGTGTTTTGGTCTCAGAGAACACCCACCCACCCTAGGAACTTCCAATCCCTTCTTTGGGTGGAGTGTAATGTGTACAGTGTAAGTCCAGAAAATATCCTCACTCCCCCCACAGAAGAGTGGAATTTACTGGGGGATGGGGGTTTTGTAAGACCCAAAAATTTAAAGAAATGTGTGAAGCTTTATTGGAATTTTTGGAGGGGTGGGGGTTCTTGGAAGAAATCCCTTCTGTGTGGAGGTATGGATATTTTCTGGAACAACACAATATTACTAGATATTTTCTTAAACTGCCAGATTCCACAAGACATGTCATTGAAAGTGTACATGAAGTTATTCCTTTTTTCATTTATAGAGTTCAGAAACTATTTCTTTGTAAAGACGATGAGGACCAATCACCTATGAAGTTTTATTTTGGGCATTACATCAGCTGTCAAGATCCAAAGACAAAAGATCCTGCAATGAAGGTATAATCCCTTCACTGTACTTACAATATGATCTGTGAAGCTGCAACTAAACAAACCTAGAAATCAAGGAAGCTATCTAGTTGAGAAATGATGGACACCAGCTTGTTCATGTGGCCACTTCCTTGAAGTTGCATTCACTAATATATCACAGTATTGTTTAGCCAGTGAACACCGATTGTATTTCCAGCTGTCACTTTTTTATTATTGTTACAATAATGTAAGAGATTACAAAAAATCAATACAGATAAGAATATGTATTGCTCAACTTTCCTCTCTTCAATAAGCCTCTTCTAATAATTAGAAGAGGCTTATTGAAGAGAGGAAAGTTATTGGTTTTGCGGTGCACTAAATCATGTACATGCCACAAACTGTCCCACTAGACTTAATGGCTGGGGCAGAGGTGTGTTTTGGTTCAATGAGAATTTTCTTGCCACTACAAGTTTTTTTGGTCGAGCACTGAACTGCCTCTCTCTCCTGGAGACTCCAGATTCATTTCTAAATTAACTTTTTTGTAATTTTTTGTGTTTTATAATTCAGAAAACTGTCCTTGCTGTATTGGACAAACTTATCAATCCTCGCTGGCCATACCTGCCTCAGAGCAAGGAAGATGACGAAAACCAGGATGAAATCCAACGTGCTTTGAGTAGCATTCCTGATGACCCAATGAACTATGACTTCTTTTACCACGTCCTGGAGGCCGACGACAGTGGAAGACAGCCTAAGATAGAGGTGGCTACAGAAGTGGATGAACATGGGAAACCGATTAACACGCAATCAATACCTAACCCGAAATTTAACCATAAGTCACTGTCTTGCCTTAGACGTATTGCAGAGAGTGGAAACAAGGTTTGTGTAATAAAAACCCTGAACTGCAGGGCTTTGTTAAAGGCTGGGCACAGGCGAAATCTAGACGGGTGTGCTCCTGAGTTTTTTTACGCAAAACAGAATCTTGGTACGTGTTAGGGTTTTTTTTCAAATTTTCCAATGAGCACCCCCGTTGCTTTTATATGGAAGTCCAACCCCCCCCCCTCCCTTCTGCGCACCAGCTTTGACATCTCAAGGAAATTTTGCTTCATAGAGAAGTTTAGTCTAAAACGTTTTGTCTGCCATGGAGAAGAGCATTTCAGTTGCGTCAGCTGATGTTTTGTAAATTGCTCTGTCACCCATTGGACTCGTTTTGTTTTCGTCGCTTTTGACAGAAAATACGTCTTTGAGGATGAGTTTTACCTTCAATTAATACGTTGTCTTCTATATGTTTAGGAAGCTGTGCAGCATCCAGTAGTTCGGATGCTAGTTTCAAGAAAATGGAACAACTTCGCCCATTGGTGGTTCTGGTAAGAAGCAAGTTTATACAGATATTTTTCCGTCGATTAAAAATTTTATTTACTTTAACTTTTAATTAATATGTTGTTTACTCGCCTATTATGTGTGTCAGGGACGCGAGAAAAGCCGATTTAGCACGTGTAACGAGTTTTGGTAGCACGTGTAACAAGTTTTTGTAGCACGTGTAACGAGTTTTCTTAGCACGTGTAACAAGTTTTCGTAGCATGTGTAACGAGTTTTCGTAGCACGTGTAACGACTGTTCGTAGCACGTTGATGAGCTATCGTACAAACTTGAAAAACATTTCAGACGTTTCATGTCGGACAGATTTCGGACACCACGCTGAAAGTAAATTTAAGGCTACAAAAAACGAATTAGACTGGGACAATATCAAAAGATGTTAATTTTACTTCAACCGGATTCTCTGTTTCATGAAATGCCCGCTTTTTTTACAGCAGGTGAAAAAAGGTCTGCGTACAAGCCAAGTGGCCCTTCAGCTTATCCCAGTTTCTGTAACATTAAGCGACTAGGAGTATTTCTACTCCCCCCTGGATTGGATGCTAGTCCTTCGCAGGGTTACCCCCCACAGCATTAAATTCCCCGGTACACATTTATAGACCTGGGTGGAGAGAGGCACTGTGCGAGTAAAGTGTCTTGCCCAAGAACACAACACAATGTCCCCGGCCAGGGCTCCAACCAGGACCGCTCCCTCTGTAGTCGAGTAGCTCATTTTGACTTTCCTCCCTCCCTTTCTACGGCCTGTCACGCAGGCTAAGTACACCAACCATGCGCAAAAAAAATCCAGAAAGAGAACTTTTCTCTTTAACAGTTCAGTGTTCTTGTGTTTTAGCGTTCAAGCATCTTTCTACATACTATTTCTAACACTGTTATCATACGCACTCATCTATGGCTCCACTGTTGAAGACCCAAACGAGTACAATGGTAAAGCGGATGGTCTGCGGTTATTCTGTGAAATTTTCACCATCATTTTTCTCGTGTTTTACTTTTTGAGGAGGTCAACCAAGCGGAACGGTGAGTTGTTATCAAGTTATTAGTGTAGCCAATCACAACAAACGTCAACTATAGTAGGCAATATACCAATCAATGCGAAGACCAAGGGAACACACGTGACCGGTGCCAAGCGCGGGAAAACTTGTGTAACAAAGTGGCGTGTGGTTCTGATCTTGCGTGTGATTGGTTGAGTAGGGTGGACCCACGCGAGGTTTTTTTACCAATCACAAATAGTGTACAATCATGTAATAAAAGAACACCAGACCATCTGAGAAAACTGCTCTATGCGGTACATGGAAAGAAGGGAACTTCATTAACAGTACTTAATCGTTGCCACCACTGACTCGCATGTACTGTAATTAGCCTCTTTAGTTTTATAGAGTGATGTCGAATAGCAACAATTTATGGAAAAGAATGCTTTGTGGAGGCTGCTAAATGTTTAAAATTATCCTCGTATCTTCAATGTAGTAAACTGCAGTTGGTGAAATTGGAAGTTTATTAATCAGAAGTTTTCATATCATTTTTAGGGAATGGAAAACCTATTTCAAAGATCCGTATAACTATTTTGACTGGTTGGGTCTTATCTTGACATTCCTTGTTCTTCCTCTTCGGTTTGTTGAGGTTAAATCCCAATGGAGTCTTGCCGGGCTCGGTTACTTGTTCAATTTCCTACGGGTTTTCAAGTTTTCCTGCGTCACCAGGTAAAAATGTCTGCATATATTATTTTGTGTTTCGTGTTTCATGTCCATGATTAAACTTGCTATGTTCCGTGTAGATTTACAGTTTGTTAATTTCACCCGGCTCGCTGATTTATCGTGAACAATGATCGTGAATTGTCGTTAATTATCATGAATTATAGATTAACATTGTGAATTATCATTAATGGTTTTAAATTATCATTAATTATTGTGAATTGTGGTTAATTACTGTGAATTATTTGAACGCAAGCAATCCCGCGCACGAAAAAAAAAGAGCTTTATCCGCTTTCTGGTCTTATGTTCATGAAAATTTGACGAGGCAACGCGGTTTCTCGCCTGGCCAGAATGCAGAAAAAGCTCTTCCTTCCGACCTACACGTGACCTACGAAGGCTACTAAAAATAATTGTAAAATTGCATGAGAGACACCAGGGAAAAAATACGTATTTTATTGAACGTACATATTTTGCTTTGTAGAACCACCGGTCTGTACACGAGGACTCTTGCAAGAATTATCTACCGTGATATCACTCGTTTTAGCGTCGTATTTGTAATTGTGTTTCTTGGATTCTGTGGCGCAATGTACATGGCTTTGAAAGCAACAGGTTCACAGGAGCTGTTCAGGTAAATTTCTTTTTTTATTAAACTAGCGCAGTTTTCAGAATGTCACAAAACATATCCTAAAATAATAATCGAATTTGGCTGACCAAGCGTTGGTAATCCTATGTTTTTCCAGCAGTTACTCCAGTTTGATGCCTAGCAAGTATAAAGTTACTTGTTAAAGAATTAATATGCATACGCTTTTGTCTCCTTCATTACAGCAATTACGCCTGGTTAATGTTAGCTGGCGTCAGGGCGCTCGTTGAACAACAACCTGCTGAAGAAGATTATTCAAAGTTCAAGTAAGCATCTTTTCCTGTTTCTTTAAGTGTACTGTTTCTTTTGAACGTTAGCAAGAGAGGATAAACTCTAGGAGTTCTCTCTGTACATTATTTGCCTTATTTCCAAGGAAATCTCTCCGTATATATTGACTCTGTTACTCTTCATCTTATCTTGATGTCAGATATTGCTCCACTGTTAAGGTGGCTCAAAACGGCAATATTTCCGTTAGAAGCCTGGGCTCAAACGCACACTTCAGCGTGAGGGGTCGCGAGATAGCGCGCGAGATTTAAAGTTTGCAAAACTCACAACAAACATGACGGCGCGAGGCCGACTTTGTAAAACTTCGTTTCCGCCAAATTCAGTGAGCTGTTTGCGACGCCGCTTAGTTTTACCTTCGAAAACGTCCATCCTTCAGGCAATTTCAGGGTTTACCTCGGTGTAAAAACCTGTGAAGTTTTTCTTTGTTTTGTAGCTATTGCTGGGGTTAGGGTCTATTATGTAGACTTCTTTGTTTCTTTGTTTTACGTTACTGATGAGTGTCACAGGTTCTTACACCGAGGACGCGCCCAATTTCAAACGAAAGGACATCAATTTAAGCCGCTGTACTGGTATTTAAACGAAAATTGTGATGTCGATGTCGCGATCGGTCGCGCTGGCTTAACAGGGTTTGACTGTAAATGTTTTCTTGTTTTTTTTTCCTGCTAGCTGGTTGGCTATCCTCATTCTTCTTGCCTACATGGCGATGGTGATTGTAATTCTCCTTAACATTCTGATCGCCCAGCTGAGCTATACTTATAGTGAAGCGAAGAAGACTGCTAAACTGCAGTATGCCATCGATACCATGTTTATTGTCACTCGACTGGAGTACAGCAGAATTGCAAGATGGGTACGTACTTAAATCTTTTCAGGGAGTATTTAAAAACAGAGAGGTGTATGGGCCCGAAACTTCTCTTATGAAGAGAACTTCTGGTCGTATTGAGAATATCTAAAAAGAAACAGCTCTGGAATTATAAAGTTAATACAGCCTTCTGAGTGCGAAAGCCCTTCGAGACCTTCGAGAAACGGGTCCCTGGACATGACTGGTGCAACCATAGCTGGAGTAGCAGCAGGGTGGCTTGAGGTTAGTGTCCACGTGGTTGGCGCATGTTTGTGGACTATCGTTTGAGAATGGCTGCTTTAGTTGAATCATGATTGAGTCATAACTGGTACAAGGGCGGAGTTTTATTGGGACGTGGACATGTTTTTGTCCGGTCATTTTAGTGCCTTAGCGGAGTGTTTTTCTCTGTTCTCCTGTGGTAAATTCTTCCTCAACACCCAATTTTTCCCTTTGTTTGCAGAATTTGAGGGTCAAGAATTACACGGATGGTGACTGGGTCAGCGAGGACGATTTAGCTAAAGGTATCAATACCAAATGCTAGAAATTACTAGAAAACCTCAAAGTTTGATCTCTAGTCCGCAGCGACGTCTTATTTACTGATGAATGATTTGTTTACTGGGTAAATGCTCATAGTCGCAATGTCTGACGGGATGTGTTGTTATTTACAGAAATGTTAGAATACACGGATGACAGACACCCCTGGGAAACAATGGAAGACAGACTAACGGATATCAGGTGATTCCGAGATTTTGGCAGACAGACCAATACTTTTCAGTGTATTTGTGACACATTAAAATTTGTGTTTTTGTTTCTTGTCTTCTGTTTTTCTATGCCAGGGAGATCATGAGAAAAGTGGTCAAAAGAGGAAAAGATAAGGAGCCCTGGGACTCAGTGGATGAGAAGTTGACCCGTTTAACGTGAGTAAATATGTTACCTTGGTGTCCTTGTTCCCCTTAAAATTGGCGGAAAGATGAATTCAAAGAGACTTTTCGGACCGTAAAATTTTGTTTGAACGCAATACTTTGCTCATATGCTTATCTTTGCGATAAACATTTCTTTGTGATTCAGTAAGCATTTAGATTCTCCGATGCCTTGAAAATGTTTGTTGAATTTCCTTTTAAATTATAGAGGAGGCATGTGACATTTCTGCTTACTTTTTTTGTAGAGCTATTATTGAGAAACTTCCTGAAACCAAAGCTGATGCGCAGTAAATGAACTACTCGTCCCTCAATGCAGCAAGAAAGCTCAAGAACTTCTTGTCAGAGTGTCGTCATGTCCCGGTGAAGCTCATACCCAGTCTTTTTGGTGTTTCGATTTCGGTCAAAGCAAAGCTCAGTCAAAAAAGGGCGTCATATATGAAGTAGTTTTATTGCGTATAGATTTCTTTTAAATCGAACTTATGGTAGAAAAACACTTAAGAAATAACACGAGATTGAAAAGGAGCCTGGACGATGTAATTGTGTAAGACTGGGTACGATTGAGAAGGTTTTTAAAACTGTACAGTCTAGGATATATTATAATTAAACGTAAAATGTTGTCGCTGAAGCCAGTGCCTTTCACTGGTCTTACGGCGGCTTTCTCGACCTCGTCCAGAGTCTTCGTTCTCCTTGGCCAGCGGTCGGGAAATGCTCTCTTTGGAAGTCCGAAAACAGCGGACTTCCAGTTGTATTGCGCATGCCTAGCTGACAAACACTTGACTCGAGTTTTACTTCCGCTCATTTTCATTGTCTTGAACATCAGTTAAAATCGAGCTTGAAACGGAATTCAGGAGCGAAGACTCGAGCTGATTGTATTTTCAACCCAAGGCCTTCACAGTCATGCGCAAAGACAATAGCTCTGGACCACTTCCCCTACCTCTCAAGCCTGAATTCTGGACTCGGCAAATTTCAGCTTAAAGCGCATCATGGAAATACGTCAAGGAATAAAAACTGACATCAACTGCGGGTATTTTATAGACACACTCACACGCATTTATAAAATGTACTAATGTTTATTCTTAAGGATATGGGTCGTAAATGATAAATTCTACCACCTGGTACTCTCAGAATTGTATGGAAACCGTTAACTCGGAGAGTATGTATGTTGTATCAGGAAATAATTAGACATATATTCACATGAAATTGTTACATCGGGCAGAATGCCTATTGTTCTCGGGACATTTACTTCCAGTTTGTAGATCTGTCATTATCACGCGTTAGGCTGAAAAAAGAGCCTCAGTCATTACAACTGAGTTGTAAAAAAATGTCTGCTCTGGTGTATGCGATAGCAGTATGAATAAAAGAAAATATGGTCAAACATGGCGAAGGGATGATATTCACAGGATGCTTGTGTGAGACGCGATAGCTACACAGCTAGCTAAGGATTGTGGAATCGGTCAGCCAACAATATACAGCTGTTTCGACGAAGGTTGTCCGACAAAAGTGTAAAAGCGCACGCGACAATGCCGGTGATTTAGGAACAAGAAACGAGAAAGAAGGAATACGCGTGTTTGTGCTGTTTCCTTACACCACGCCGAAACACCTGGAGGTTCCGTAAAAACTACCATTACCCATAAGAGCTTTCGACATTGTCGCGTGAGCTTTTCCCTGATTGTAAGACAACCTTTCCCGAAACAGCTATAGAATCACCGACCCTACTTCCCACTTCTCCAGCCCCATTCTCATGCGTTCTCGGAGACTCGTGCACTTTAATTGAGCTTAATTGGGATCTAGCCATGTCACATTATTCGAGTACCTTGTCTTTCTTTCGGCCAGCACTTGCTGAGCATACACTCTCATTTCCAATAATAATAAGTGAAACTTTCGCTGGAGGAGAGGGTGGGAATGTGTTGGAGAGACCTCATGTACCCCACCCACCCCTCTCACCTGAAACACTCACCCAAACAGGAAAGAATCGCACGCGCCACTTCCTTTACGTGCAAGCTCAATAAGCTGGGGCGCGCACGTGATGATTGATGGCGCATGGTGTGAAGCCATTTGACACAAAAATGATGGCGCAACACTCAGACTCGAAAGAAACCAAGATAAAGTTGGCGGGAAAATGTCATAGTCTTGAATTATATTTTTATTTGATGATCACTCGTGGTTGTTTTAACATTATTCGTTTGTGCATGTACTGATAGATACATTACTTCTCAATCAATCGTCGTGCCTGAACCCGACCTTGAGCCAGTCAGACAACAGCCGTATCACTTATCGGAACGTAATCGCAGCAGAAGATAAAAGGAAAAAAATAATTCAATCAGTCACTTGCAACCCCCACAAGGTCAAGATCTCGTTTGCTCTTCCCTGATGAATTCGATATTGAAGATGATTTCTGTGTGTCTTCTCTTATTTGTGTTTTCGTTTAGTACTTCACGAGGTAAGCGTTACAAATTTGAGGTATGAGTTAATTTGTACTCTATATTTATGCCAACTGTTGCAAATCTGCCAAAAGCATTGGCTTTAAGTCCGTTTGGTTTGGTTCAGTTTGGTTTAGTAAGCAATTTCCCTTATTAGCGTCCAAACTGATGCCCTACTCAGCTGGGTATTAGATAATTGTAAAAAAATATTTTACCGTGAGTACATGTGTATTCAAATTTGGTAACATATTGATTAGACCTGAATCTAAAACCATACAAATGGTTATGTAAATACACTTTTCCATTGTACTGTACTAAAGATGCGGCTTTTAAACGTCTTTGGAGGTAATTTCGATGAGTCTGAAACCTGGATAAGAAACGCTCTTTGACTAGGAATGTTCACGTTGGTTATGATAACAACTGGTTGTGAAACCGAGACCCGATTTTCGAAAGAACATTTCAATTTAACTCACAAAATAGTATGGAAAAATGGCCACGTTCTTTCGACAGAATTTTAAAGAATTGTACCGATCAGAACATACCGGATAAATCTTACTGAGAGAAATTACATTCGAGATCAATTTTTACTGTTTGAAATGTCCGACGAAAGTCACTCGGCCAGGCAAGTGAATGTTGAAACTTTCTTGAACGTTTTTGACCCTCGAGAAGCGATGTAGTCTTAAACAACCAAAGCTTTTGTTTCAGCATCGAAGGAAACACACATTTCACTCTCTTCCTCGGCTTTAGCAACACTGTCATCTTCCGCTCGTTGCAGAGGAGGTTGGGGGGGGGGGGGGTGTTACTTCCATATATGGGCTATATAGCCCGTGCTGCGGAAAAGGATACGGTTTTTGAGGTTCTCGGTCCTTAATTAGGGTTTCTTTTTTTACCTTTTTTTCCGGTGTTCCTGGTGTGTGGTCCTTAGATAGGGGAGCCAGGGCCGTACCTAGGATTTTTTGTCTGCAGGGGCAAACTCCACAAACCTTCACAGGGATCTCCCGTATACAGACAGGGTTTCTAGTCGGACGTTTTGTTTTCACCCATATTAGTTTTCCTGGCGGGGGCAACTGCCCCCCCTGCTCCCCTGCTATGTACGGCCCTGGTAGCTAAATTGTATTGCACACTGGAGTGTGAAAACGCCACATTATTAATATGACTGTCGTTCATACATCCAATATTACAGAAAAGAAATAAAGTTTTCCTTTTCGTGCTATTAACAATTTTGTTTTTTTTCCATGAATAGGGTGAGTGTTTAAGAACGTTCGCAGCGTATACCTATCCAAAATTCGCGGAAGTAACCCCCAGGGGAGGGGGAGGGGGTGGGGTGCTCGTGGTCAGACTTGTTTCGCGGAGTCAATTTCAATTTCCTTGAACGCTGATTTGTCTGTTTTTCTTTTCTTTTTCTTTTCTTTTTTTTTCTCGTGTTCGTGCCAAAAATAGGAATTGGAAAGCACTACAACTTCCCGCTACCGGGTTAATCGAAGCGACCACATACTTTCCTTTACAAGAGTTACCTGGAATGACAACATTTTTGTTATAGAATAATGATCATGATATTTGAACTGTAGTGTCGCCGCTATAAACACGTTGGTACATTAAATTTCTAATGGTTTTAATTATCCTAATTTTATGAACAGTTTTAACGAGAGGCTTCAACAGAAATGGAATCAGATGATAACAACTATTCACCTCAGTGTCGGTGGATAGCGGTGGATAGTTTTAGTACACATGTATACTAATATACACCACAAAAGAAAATAATTTTAATTCATATACTCCAGCAACGATTGCAATATTTTCCCTCGCCGCAAAGGACTGAAACAGCAAGCCGCCCAAAAAGTCACATGATACATCACGTGATCAAAGTGAAAGTAAGTGAAAATCGCTTTCTTTGTGTTTTCACGGACTTCTTCGTCGTTAATTTGGATGATTTCATTGTTTGTCACGGATGCACCGGAACACCATTTCTCCCGAGTTGCTCGGAGGTAAAATGGCAAAATGTAATTTGGACGTTTTTAGCTAGATGGAACTGATGAAAAGAATGGCAATATGGAATACTGTTCAAACACATTTTCAGAAACAGCCCCAAAACAAAGTCTCGAAGCGTTTTAGCTTTGTTTATACAATACACAAGCAAGTTTTGGGTCGACAGACACATCGCATCTGTACACGTAATTGATTCTTTGGCTTTTCTTAACCTTGTGGACCGTATTATAACCATGCATCGTGTTCTACGTTTTTCTCCACTTACATTTTTTTGTACTCATATTCGATAACCTTTTTTCGGGTAAACCTCTATAAAGCGGCCAGCAGTCCTCGTCCCAGCCTCTCCCTCAAAAAGTCAAAGGCTCCACTCCAAATGTGACCTGCTTTTGTCAGCTTGCTTCATTTGTGACGGTCTTAAGGCGGGGGTACACCCGAAAGCCGTATTTTGGCTGGGTTTTATGTTTTTAATGCAAATATCTCCTTTACGTTTCAAGCAATCAAGAATCTCTATGCTCATTTCACATATCTATGTTTTGGGTCGTTTTTGTAAATTTTTTGGTGATTTTTAGGTATATTTGGAGATAAATAGTTTTTCTTAAAGGATTAGTAAAATTTATGGAAATAGGAAATTTGGAAGATTAGGTGTTGTTTTAAAATTAGAGTTTGAAGTTAAAAATAGGTAGATACACTTCTGAAAGTTTATTTACTTTGCTTGAAACAAGAACTTCAATATTATTTGAGCGTGTCTGCCGGAGTGTTTTTCGCTTACCGGATGTAATTGTATTCAGGGAAGAAGTAGCGCTGGGAATCGAAAATAAGCAAGAGGAGAGAAGCCTCACTGTTGCCCGCGCCCGCGACACTTGGTACCTTTCCAGAGGAAAAAACATAAATCGTATTGCAGCTAAAAATAATTTATCTGGCCATGTTACGGTTTCCGTGTTAGAAATGGGTTAACATTGCCAACAATGCAACCAGAAGCAGTGAGGGAGTGTCTGGGGTGTGGCACGTGATACTCGCACCACACGCGTGCATTGGCAAACTTATTTTTAGTGACGGATCTTTTTTCTGGGCGGGGGGGGGGGGGGGGGGGTGGGGAGGGTTGGATAATTTACTGGAGCATGAAGCAATACTCATGTGTTGCCCAACAATTTTTTTTTAATCAGCACAGGATCTCATGGGTTAGTTGAAAGCATTAGTTCTATTTTTTTTTTTGCCTGTGTCTCCCCTTGTACGATTTATTTTCAGCAATTTTTTTTCGGTAATTGTCGAATCCCCCTCCCTCTCCAAATGATTCATTGCCTGATCATTTGATGGCTTGTTATGAAAGACGAAGGATTCATTGAAATCATATATTGTGCAGTTCCAGAAAATATCCATACTCCCCCACAGAAGGGATTGGAATTCCTTGGGGATGGGGGTTCTATAAGGCCAAAAAATTTAAAGGAATGTGTGAAGCTTAATTGAAGTTTCCAGAGGGGTAGCAGGGGGGGGCGGGGGGTCTTAGAAAAAAAAACCCTTCTGAGGGGGAGGTATGGATATTTTCTGGAATTACACTGGAAACTCAAACTGCCGTATATTTTCTCTGAAGGTGTAACAAGCAACCCTCTCAGTGGCAAATATAGAGGTTGTTTTCTTTAGTCACACCAATGATAATGGAGCAATTGGGAAATAAGCTTACTTCATAAAGAGAGCTCCATGAAGCTATATGTATCAATTACACAGGTGTTGAATCCTCCGATTATTATTAAAATGTGATTTCAGTTTATCAGGAAAACACACAGGAACAGGTGTGAAAAAAATACTCACTGCTTACATGTACAAACGTTTCTAAAAAGCGGACAAATTAAGCAAGAAGTGTGATTTTCTGATTTTTGTATAAGATTTATCTCTAATTAACGAGGAACAAATAGAAGAAGTCTGGCATATGGCTAAATCTTTAATAGTAATTAGTGATGATAAATGAGAAAGAATTTCACAGTTGAAATTTGAGGCATGATGAAATTGTTGTGACACACATAGTGTAAACATGTCTGTAAATATTCGTACAGGTACTTTCTGTGACAGTCCAACAAATTCTAGGCTGGGACAACAAAAATATTGGAATGGGAGTGAATGGCACAGAATTTCTCCGGAATGTTTTCTGGAAAATCCTCCAACTGTCAAATTTTCAAAATGGGATTCATTCAACAGTTGGAATGTTCACGAAATTTCAAGCAACAGCTGGTGTTATGGAATTTTGGTAAACGCACATCTACCTGTACCATGCAAGGTTGTTTTTTTATTTTGAATTAAAAAAAAGCTAATCAGTAGTTAACAATTATTCACCGAAGTGGAGGTAAATATTGACCACTTTCACCGACACTGAGCTGAATAATTGTTTTAGTATATACCACACAAGCTGAATAACTAGCAGCTCAAAGAGTAACTTTATTTGTGACAATATGCCCACAAAAGCCATTTTGTTTTTCTTCAGCTGCTCGGAGGTGAATAGTACTTGGCTTATCACCTCCGAGCTAGCCAATCAGCACGTGCGAAAAGCACTATTTCACTTGTGTGGTATATACTTATTATTCAAAGCAGCCAAAAGCTACATGGTAGGAGTTGCTATTCTGTTCTTGTCTTTCAACAAGTTTTCAAGGCATAATTTCATAAAGCTGTGGTAGTCCTATTCTTTGTAGCATACTAAAGCACATTTAAGCCTGAACTAAACAGCTCTAAAATTGAAATATGCATTGTCAGAATTTTGGGCAGCAAATTACACTAACAGTTGGTCTTCTGAAATATTCTGGGAACTAATGGTTAACCACCCTGCGAGCAGAGCCTCTTGTATCTCCTTTAGCTTTATTTTTTATGGTGATGGTTAACACAACTGCTACAACTACAATATTTTTATTTATCAATTAATTAATATTATTAATTAATTAATTAATTAATATGTTTTGTTTGTGTTAATTTATTTATTGTATTAAAATTACATGTATATATAAACAGATAATGCACAAACTTGAAAAATGAATTCAAGACCAGGCCAAAACAAATATAAATGCAGTACTGTTATGTGGTGTTTAACCCAATACTGCCGCCCTATTTCCCCCCCCCCCCCAAAGTTATCTGGAGCCCAACACACATCTTACAACGAATGGCATTAATGAATAAAACGTGCTCGACTATTCAGTTGAACGAAAGTTATGTACGCTGCCCAGGATACTCAAGTTTTGGACTATATTGCACACAGATTTTAAGGGCCTTTGCTCGAAAGTTTCTTCAAAGGGTTCAGTCTTTGAGAGTTCCCAAAAGAAACTAATTACAGAATTATAATTAAGTGTCATTGTTGGTCAATGACATCAACATTTACATCACCGCGCCCTTATTCCTGTAATCATTACTAGTACTAGTTTGGGCATTACGTTCAATCAATCTATTCTATACATCCAATTCAGGCTATCATCAGAATCATCCTATATCAGAAAGACTGTCCGATACTGGATGTCATCTAGAGCATCATGATCACCTTTCTCAATGTCATACGATCTTCAAACAATTTCTTTGAGCAAAAGCCACGCAGTGCTGCTCTGAAGACAGGAAAGACGCACCGGCCATAACACCCAAAGAGTCTGCATGTGTTCGTTTTTGAATAGCCTGTGAACATTCTATAAAGCCATCATGGTATATATAAATTCACCATCCTGCGTTGGATGTGGAATCCTCCTCCGGACGACAAAACAGGTACACAATGATTATCACAAAATTGACTATAGCACACAAGCAGTCTCCGATAGGCACGCACTAGGATTAGCGTCACCAGACTCCGCACACGGTTGGACCATTGCGTGTCATCAACCAAATATCGCAGCACAACTTGACTCAATGGCGCTTAAAGTCCATGTCCGCTATATCCTCGACCACAACCTAGGCATTATTCCACCACCGAGAAATGGAGTTAGCAGTCAGCCCAGCCAGATGCTCCGGCATTACAGTCATGTCGTGGCCATTCCCACTTCCATTAGATCAGTTAGTGGATCGTCATAGACCTCCTTACACTCTTGGTGACAAAACAAAACG